>BQNB010016925.1:0-70831 GCA_026074375.1 Tanacetum coccineum | reverse complement strand
GCATAACTTGTAGTATTCATAATCATAGTTTCTCACATAGTTAGTTTGGATTTATCCAAGTTAACTAAGCTTTAACAAGCTAAGAAGATCTATTCATTGGGACTCACAAGTTTTAGTGAGAGAAAGAAGGTTTAGAGAGAGAAAGAAAAGACTAAAAAATTTCGTGCAAAGAGGAATATTTTTCTGCTGGGAATGGGCCAGTATTTATAGGCAGGGAATCCCAACGGCTATCTGGGGGCGGTCCCGGCGGTCCCTTATATATAAGGGGGCCGCCGCCTAGACTCCGCTCCCTTTTTTGTCTTTTTGTGGGGAATGTTGTATCTGGTGTAGAAGCTTCCATTTTGGGGGGAAAATTTGACTTTCAAATTTGAATTTCAAATTTTAAGTTTTTAATAAAACTTTTTATTTTAATTAGAAAATATTTTGTAAATGTATTTTTAAGAAAATACTTTTGTAGAATTAAAAGTGAGGATTAAGAGAAAAATATTTTCTTGATCACTAATCATGCTTAATTATTTTGTTTGTCCATACCTTAAGTGATCACTAATCTTAGAAATGAAATTTTACATTTAATAATTTGTAAACGTTTATTTTTATTGTAAACGTTTTTACATTTTGTTATTATCAAAACGTTGAGAGGTCAAAAAATATAAATAACGTTTTTGAGCATTATTTGTATTAACATATAAGGTGCTGCAAGAACCGGATTTGGTACGAGCCCTGAATTTATTTGTCCAGACGTCAGAAAAGTAGGAGCGGGTCCTGTACTGAGTTGCACAGGAGCTATTTGCTCAGTTATCTCATCGAATTGAACGTGAATAGTTTCCATAATTCGTCGGGTTCTTTTGTTGTAGATTCTATACCTTTTCCTGCTAGGTGCATAACCAACGAATATTCTAATATCAGCTGTTGGTTGTAATTTTCCAAGATCTTTGTTGTTATTTGTAGGGTAACAAAGAGCACCAAAGACACGGAAAAAGGTAAGATCAGGCTTCTTATCATGCACCAGCTCATATGTTCACAGCCTTAAAATCATTTGAAAACATCGATCAAGGTACATTGTTATATAAATCAAAACATTTAGTACCTCGATGGTTTTACCTTACAGAAATTGCTCCCCCTCAACACGTGCATTGATATTCGAATATGTTTAGCACATGAAGGGTAAAGCTCGCACTTAAGTCCTTAGAATCACATCTTTAGTCATATATTTTAATCACATTTTCTCCTCTTATCAAAAATGTTAAATCTTTTAATATTTTGGATATTAATTGATTTAAATATAAATGTTTTCGGGGAGAAAAATGTTTAATAATTATTAACAAGTTGAATTAGAAACATTTTAATGCCCCCCTCAATTTATGAGGGTATTATATATATATATATAGTGTTGAGTACGGTATTTTGAAAATTTTGAATTTATTGAAAAATTCTAGAAAATTCATACTCAAACATTATTTATACTTGCCTATTAGTACAAGTCTAATGCTACATATTCGCAATATTCACAAGATAAGATTTTGAGATAAGACCTGACGTTCATGTGGTACACGTCATCAGTTTGTAGTCCGTCTCGAGTTCCCGAGCACCAACCAATCGCTCCAGATTCCGAATGATCCTTCTTTCACGCATCTGCTTATCAATGGTCGTCCACTTTCTCCTTGACATCTCCTTGTTGTATCCCAAACGAAAATCGAACACTCTGTGATAAATCTCATCCTGAACTTTCTTGAGTGTCCCGTCCGAGAACTTGTACAGCTCATCAGCCCGCATCACTCTTTCTGTTTGTTTAGATCTTCATAGATTACCCATAGTGGATCGTATGATGGAGTGTAGAGTTCTTTGAATTATATTTCTGGAAAGGTCTTTTGAGGTGCAGTGATGTCAAGCTTCTTCTGGTAACTCTCTACACCAAGCTGTAAATCCTCGACACATTTTTTGATGACGAGACTTCTTGTGAACATATGAAGAGCCACAATAAAGTCAACACTATTGCTGTCGTTAAGATGGAATAGCTTATGTTGAATAGTAAGAAGCAACATCTCTTCAATGTCATTCAAGTGTAGATCCACGAAGTCACCTTCTTTAAACTTGTATAACTGTCGATAAGCTCTTTTCACCACAATCTCTTCCAAATGACCATATCCATGCAGTTTCTTGACACTAACACTCTTCACACCAAGAATTTTCTGAGTGGAATAGACATTATGCTTGGAAAATTTGTTCATCTGAGATCTATACCAAAGCTTACGCCTTTCACCCTAATTTTTTTTTTATCCCTTTTCAGAATCTTTGTCATATGCAACTTTGATAGGACTCCAAAGCGTAGGGACCATGTCTTCAATTCCTAAAATTTCATACCGAGCTACTTTTGTCTTTGTGATTGACGTAGTGTACGTTCTTTCCGGATCAGAAGATTTCAGATACTCCAGATCATTGTTGAAGAAGTAATCGGCAACAACGATTAGATGGCCTGGTCAACCTTGCAGGGGAAGAGGCTTGGACAAGTCAAAGGGGTAGCGATCTCCTTCTGGATTATTCCAATCAAGTTTATCTGTCAAAGCATTGAAACACTCTTGGAAATTGTACTCAAGTTTGATACTGCTAGTGCATGTGCCTTTTAACAGATCATAGGCATGTCCTAACAAGATATTTTGAGTCATATTGTCAATCTTGAGTCGATTCAACACATACTTGGAGAAGTCAATAGGAGTGGCCATGAGATCATTGAATGTGAGAGGATCCTTTATAGCAGAGACTAGGTGGTTAAACCAAGGCTATTCAGGTTGATCAAGTACAACTTGACGCTTGTTCCATTCTGGATCAGGAGTAGGAGGCCTTGGAGGTTTTGCTTGAACCATTCTGGGTTAGGAGTCTTATTGTCTTTGGGTTCAGAAGTAGCTTGTGTTGATCAAGTACAACCTGACACTTGTTCCATTCTAGATCAGGAGTAGGAGGCCTTGGAGGTTGCTTGAACCATTCTGGGTTAGGAGTCTTAGTTGTATTGGGTTCAGAAGTATCTTGTGGTGATCATCATCACGAACCACATCTTCACCCGCATCATCCATTACCACCTCATTAATAATTTGAAACCTTTACTTTTATACAAAATAAGTTTATATATTGTTGATTCGTCTATAATATGTATATATAATATATAAGCAAACACTCAACAAAACACCTTTAGCCAAGGATTGGTCAAGAGTTTACAAAACAAAATATATACGTGACCGGAAGTATGATTCCCGGGTCGTTATGTCCCAACGAGGCTTGAATGGAAAATCGAATGACGAATTGATAATCGATGTTTGAATATGACAAGGATATGATTGGGAACTAAACCTAATAAGCAAATGCACGAAAAGATAAGCAAGGAAAATAAGCTACAACATGCATAAAGGCTAGGAATGGTAAAAACACTAAAAACTTTTATACTAAGACACAAATAAGCTCAAATAAGCTTAAGACAAACCAAATAAGCTAGACTAAATCTAAATAAGCAAATTCAGCAAACAATTAAACTAAGTTAAGCAGGAGAAACTCAGCAGTACTAACAACAGTACTAACAGTATTAACTATCAGTACTAACTTGGAGTTAGTACTGCTAGCTTTGAGTTAGTACTGCTAGCTTTAACAAAACATAATGAAACAAGAAATAAGCAAATAAGCTAAAACAGATAATTAACTATCCCTAATAAGCACTCAGGCATAAGAATAAGCAACTAGAATAAACTAGAATGGCGAATAAGCTAAAAAACTAAAAACTGATTAACTCTTGAAATTACTTTGAAAAGGCAAACAAGCTTAAATAATCTCTACTAAAGACAGTAACGAAAATGGGCTTAATCTACTCTAAAAAGCTAAGCAAATCTTAAATAAGCAGAAATAATAAGCTAATAAGCAATAATGAACCAACAGTACTAACAGTTTTAACTACCAGTACTAACTTAGAGTTAGTACTGCTAGCTTTGAGTTAGTACTGCTAGTTGAAAATCCCAAAAGAGAACTAGCAGTACTAACTATGGGTTAGTACTGCTAGTTGAAAATACCCCTTAAAGTTTTCAAAAATCATTTTTTTCTTCTTAATTCAAGCTGATTTGATCCTAATTTGTTAAAAACAGATTATCAAATAACAAAATAAGGCACTTATAAGCAGGTTTTAATCAATAATAAGCACTTAAATAAGCTAAATCAGTCTAACAGTTTTAACTCATAACTAACAGTACTAACTAAGAAATGTGCACAAGTCACTTTTTAAACTAACAACTAAGCAAGATAAGCACTAAACATCGTAATAAAGCATAAATAAGCAAATATAAGTAACAAATAAGCACTAATAAGCAGTTCTACAGTAAATAAGCAAAATAAGAAAAATAAAAACTTACAACTCCCTTGCTCAAAACAGGGTTAAACAAAGAGTCTACAAGCTCTAGCTTGTATAAAACAAGCTAGTGAGAGTCCATAAGCCCATCCAGAACTGGCTTATCATCCATAGGCTGTGGTATATTTGAGTGTGGAATTTTTTATGACTTTACTTAAATTCCTAGTATTTGAGTTAAGACAAATGACTTATATGATCTTATAAGACTTAAAACATCTTAAGTAAAGCTTTTAACAAAGGAAATACAGAGATTCAAGAATTGACTTAAAAATTCCAAATTTATATTAAGGCGAAAATTAAAGTTACAAGACTTGGAAAAATAAAATTGCATAAAAGTAAGCTGAAATTTAACTAAGAACTAGATAAAAAAATGACTCCCCTTTTTTCTTGGGTTACAATGGCCCTATTTATACTAAAATGAATTAAGGTCTTGGTTTCTTGGTCTTCCTTCTCTTCTTTCTTCTGTGTTTCTTTGTAGAGACAAAAACCCAAGTGTGCTTGTTGTGTGAGGTGATTCTAAAACAAATCCCAGCCTTTAATTTCTTTTGTGCTTCTTTTGAGTCAATCACAGCCATCGAAAAGCTTGGAAAGTGGTGAGGGATTGCCAACATGGCAATTATAAAGCTGGGGGAGATAGTGGAGGAGGGGGAAATGTTTTATCCAGGGTGTTGAAGAGGTTGCAGGGTAAAAGGGTGGGAAGACACCCGTGAGTTGTATCTGGGGTTTTGTTGGGCGGGAAAAAATGGTTTTGGGTAAGTTGGCAGCTTTGGCCCCTCATCTCTTATAACTTCATTGTAAACTTCGCCCTTTTATGATACAACTTTAGGGGTTTGGCAGAACTGGCCCCTAAAGTTATACTTCACCCGGTATGCAATTTTAGCCCTTGTGATACAACTTGAGGTTTGGCAATTTAGTCCCTCAAGTTGTATTTTCTTCATTTGACTTTAGACTTTTTCGGGGTTGACTTTCCTGTTGACTTTTTGACTTTGACTGACTTTGGCTTCGATTTGACTTTGTCTTTTCCATCCCGTACTCGGTTTTGTTTGTTCTTTGCTTTCTTTTTGTCCTTTCTTGAATATCCATCCCTGCACAATTCAAATGCCAAACATACAAATACAATGTATTTTTGGTACGTTTTTAGTCATTTAAGTCCGTTTTTGATAGAAAATGGTATGTGTAATTAAGCACACACCAATTGTCATCATAAAAAACGGAGAGATTGTTAATACAAATAATGTCTAAAACGTTATTTATATTTTTCGACCTCTTAACGTTTTGATAATAACAAAATATAAAAATGTTTACGATAAAAATAAATGTTTACAAATTATTAATCGTAAAATTCCATTTCTAAGATTAATCACTTAAGGTATGTACAAACAAATCATTAAGCATGACTAGTGATCAAGAAAATATTTTTTCTTAACCATTACATTTAAAAAGTATTTCTATAAAATAAATATACAAAACTACTTTTTAATAAAAGAAAATGTTTTATTTAAATAATAAAATTTAAATATGGTTTTCCCCAAAAATGGAAGCTTCTATACTAGATACAACCTTCCCCACAAAAAGATAAAAACAGGAGCGTACTCTAGTGGCGGCCCCCTTATAGGCCTGGCGGCCCCTAGATATATCTGGGACCGCTGGTACCGCCACCAGCTAGCCGTTGGAAATCCTGTCTATAAATACTGCACTATTTCTGGCAGAAAAACATACCTCTTTGCATGAATTTTTCCAGTCTTCTTTCTCTCTCTAAAAACCTTCTTTCTCTCACTAAATCTCTTAAGCACTAACATTGTTTGATCTTGTTTCAAGTGATTCAATCTCTTCTTCTCATCTCTCTTCTCCTCTCTATCAAGTGCAAGAGAAGAACATTCATATTCACCAAGAAATGAATTGTTATTTAGTGATCTTTCCTCTCTTCTTCTAAGTCTCAAATCTTTATTGTAATTATCTTGTGTAATTGTGTGATTTGGATTGTGTGTAAATCCAATAGTGTAGATCTTGTGATTGTGTAGTGCTTGTGAAGTGATAGATTCTAGCTAAGATTAGGACTCGACATTTAGCTTGGTGTCGGAAAATAACGTAAGCGATGTGTAAACGGTTTTCTCCGCCTGAAGGGAGCTTGTTGACATAGTGAAATCTCGAGTAATATATTCGGGGAGTGGAGTAGGGCGAAGAGGAGCTTCGTAGCCGAACCACTATAAATCTTGGTGTCTTGGTTTGATTGTTCCTTCTCTTATCTCTTTATATTGTTGTGATTGTTATTTATTGTTTGATTAGCTGTAGCTAGTAGATACGTACATTGTTGGTTTATGTAACAATCCGTATTTTTTTTATCAATGTACGACGCTATTAAATTCATTAATTTTTTCTTCTCGTACGCGTTCGCTTTTAATTTTAATAGTTAAGTTAAATCGCGTAAGCTAAAAATCAATAATTAACGTAAACGGGCATCAAACAATTAAATGTTTACATCAAGCAAGGGTTATATAATTATTTTGAGAATAATTATTAACTTTGTTCATTTTATTTTATCGGATGCGTAAAGTGTATACGTTTCGCGATAAATTGCGTTTAGGCACTCCCGGAACCACCAAAACTTTTCTACGCTTCAACAAATACCCACATTTATACCCAATACATAAAAATTACTCAACAACATTACAAACATCTTCTTATTGCCGAAATTCTTGCAATGTATACAAAGTTATACATGATATATGAAAGAAAACTTCACAACTTGGTCTTGTACCATGCCTTCTCATTAAACTACACCATACCTTGTCTCTTTGACCAAGACCATGACCAAGACCATCCCTAGGACCATACCTTGTCCCCTTGACTAAGTCTTGCATATATATACATGTATCTAGTGATGAGAGAAATCATACATGCTTAAACACTTGGTAAAAATTCACAAAACCTCTCCCTTTGTCTCTCTATATGCTACGGCATACAACACACTCCCACACAAACCCATACAAAATTTTATTCAACCTATACACATCTATACACATCCATCCTAAGATATTCTAAGGTATTTACAAGCCTTGGCTAAGCATTTTCAAGTATTAATCAAGTAAAAGGAAGCTAGGGTTTTATTAAGAAAACAAGGGTTTTCTTGGTTATAATCTCGGGTTTAAAGTCTAAACAAGGGTTTAGCACTTAAGTATCATCATCCTTCATCATCTCATTAAGGTTATCTTAAGCCCTTAACTTTTTATTTATATGATTATATGCATATGTGATGTTTATGTAGTGAAATCACCATTAGGATATGTTTAACTTGTAAACATGGATTTTTCTTGGAAATATAGTTTTATGAGCTTATACACATATTGTATGGATGGTAATATAAAGTCATAATGGAAGTAAAAGACTTGTACTCTTTTAGTAAAGTTATAAAGTGTAAAATATAAAAACAAGGTTAAAAATAGACTTAATAAAGTCACCCAAACTTTCTGTCCCAAAATTGTATAAACACATACTTAATTTATATTTTTATAAAATATATACGACTCAACGACGATCCGAAAAGGTAAGAAACTTGTCAAACGGATTAATAACGAAAAAGTTACGTTAAAAACAAGTTATACGATAAATAAACGGATTTATAAAAGAATTTTTATAAAAACTTTTTATAAAAATTATTCAAACAGCAAGTTTGATATTTTTAACAAATAATACATATTTTTAGGATTCCAAAATGATAAGAATCGTAATTTTTCAATTAATAACGAACGAGTTATGAATTTCGCAAGTTTACGACAATTAATACTTTTATAAAACTATTTTTATAAAAGTTACTATTCATGACAGAAAGTTACATTTTTGTAAACCTCATAAAATTATAGAACTTTCAATAACGAGAACGTCCTCGAAAGAATCGTTAAAAACGGAGCTATAACGAATAAAATACGACATTTACGGGTTTTACGACAACAAATACGATTTAAATAAAAGTCACGTCTGATGTGAACAGTAAAAGTTACTGTTCACCAGAGGGTCAAAATATCGAAAATGTCAAATTATGATAACTCGTCCTAATACGAAAAAGATGGGCATAAGAAACTAAAATCGGGCTTAAAACGCAAAAGTTATGCTAGTTTTACTAAAACGGAAATTATATAAAAGTGCTCAAAATAGATGGGATAAATGATATAATAAAGTGACGTTATGTGATGTCATCAACACCCTACTTACCACGAAACTCCCATCTAACCTGGTACACTGCTCGTTAAAGTGTTGTTTTTGGTAAAGTCGGCAAAATATAAATTTAAAACTTAAAAACATAAAATCACACACCTTACTACAACACAATCAAGTTTTTGGCGCCGTTATTGGGGAGTGAAAATTTAATCTTGATTTTTATTTAATATTTTGGTTTTAACATTAGATTAGATCTAACCCTTAAGATTAGTGTAATTTAGATTAGTGTGTAATACTGTATATTTGTCTTTAATTGTTTGCTTGTATATTTGCTTAGTTTAATTGTTTGTGTGATTTAATTGTTTTCTCTAATACACTGTTATGTTCGATAAACCGATACGGCGTATCTATTTCCATTGGATACGACGTATCCAACTTTCTGTTCAATACAGCGTATTCGTTCAAAAGATTAATACGGCGTATTTAGATCCATTGAATACGGCGTATTGAGCATCTGATACAGTAACAGAACTGGTTTTTCACATTCGATTTCTGTATATCTGTATTTTTTTCTCCCGAGCCCATCTTACTGATTGTTTATCCCTTGTTTAAGGTAGTGCATGACAAGGAGTTCAACTAAGGAACCATTTACGCCCTTCAAGGAACCGGAACGAGAATTTCGATCATCTTGGAAGCTTCTCAAGACACTAAGTCTTGACGAATCAAGATCACCTGAATTCAATCTATTTTCTAATTTAGAAGAATATTTCGAGGAATAAGTTGCGGAAACAATGGCGGAAACCATGAAATAGTACATGAGCAAAACTCAAGCTGACTATGGATCGGAAATTGCTAGGCCTAAAATCGATGACAAAGATAGCTTTGAATTTAAAGGTCAATTTCTAGAGGAACTACTTCGGATCATAAAGAAACGAACGAACACATTGAGAAAGTTCTTGAGATTGTAGATTTATTCCATATCCTTAATATAACTCAAGACCAAGTGATGCTTAGAGCCTTCCCTATGTCCCTTACTGGAGTAGCGAGTCTTTGGCTAAGAAACAAACCATCTGGTTCAATCACAACCTGGGAAGATCTTAAGACAAAGTTTCTAAGCAAATATTGCCCACCTGCTCGTACTGCAAAGAAAATAGAGGAGATCAACAACTTTTAGCAAGAACCAGATGAAACCCTTTACCAAGCATGGGAGCGATTTAAAGAACTCTTGATGAGGTGTCCTCAACACTATTTAACAAAGATACAGGAGGTAATCTTGTTTTATAACGGATTAGATGTCCAAACTAGACAGATTCTTGATTCAAAAGGTGCCATACCGTCTAAGACTGTTGCGGATGCAAACGTAGCCATTTAAGAAATGGTTAAATACTTTAAAAAATGGTACAATAGAACATCTAGGACAAGAAGTACTAAAACTTCTGACGGGTTGGCTGCCATACAAGCACAACTTATTAATCTTGGAAGATAAATCAAGAAGGTGAATGAAAAGGTTTATGCTGAGTAGGATGTGAACAATGTAAAAAACCCACTACACCAAAGACTACCCACTCAAGGAAGAAGGTAAAACCCTCAAAGAAGCTTACTACACTAAATTTGGTGGACCTTTCCAATGAGGAGGATATAGAGCAGCAGCTCCAGGATTCTACCAGAGGAACAATGCAAACCCTTCGTACCAAGAACGAAGGCAGTCTATGGAAGAAACCCTAAGCAAGTTTATGATAGAATCAGCAAATAGACATGAAGAAAACTCCAACATGATTAAAGAAATCAAAGCTTCAATAGATGCTGCCATACGAAACTAAGGAGCTTCGATTAAAACTCTAGAGATTCAAATCGGACAAATAAGCAAGGTACTACAGGAAAGAGGATTTAGAAGCCTACCTAGATCTACTGAAGCCAACCTGATAGATCATGTCAAGTCAATCTCGACCAATGTTGAAGCTGATTCAAACCTGACATGCAGTATTGGATCACCCCAATACGCCGTATCCACTCCACAGAACAGAAGACTAATGTTCGAGTCAAGACAAACAACAATCCCATTTCCAAGTCGTTTGAATGATTACTACTGTAAGGAAAAGAAGGGATCGTATAGACCACAATTCTCAGAAGCTTACTCATATGAAGCTTCACATATCGATAAGAAACGGACTTGGGCTCATTTGGAGAAGAAACGGACAAGATTTCGGACCTACACCAAATCTCTTGAAGATTTATGCATACAGTGGATGGAGACGGTGTCGCAGGCATAAAGCGATGCCGCCGTGATCTATATTGTGACAGCGTCAGGAATTTCATGACAGCGTCAAGACGTGGCTGACTTAAAGAGGATCTAGAATCATCTACGTGGCGACGACGTCAGGATTTCTAAGCGACGCCGTCGCATCGATGTCTCTATAAATATAAATCCGTTTTTAGGGTTTTAAGTATGTAACTTTCTATAAACCTAGGGAGACGAACCTTAGTCATTCTAGCAGCTTTATAGGTCATTTTAGGGCCTTAAAACCCTATTGTACTACCTTGAATCCATGTTTTAATCAACTAAGGTTATTTATCATTAATCATTTAATATGTCTATATATTGTTTGATTAATTTATCTTCTTGCTGTCTTTATAACATGCGAGGCTAAACATTCCTTTGTATTTATCTATGATTGCATGAAACTTAGGTTGTAGATCTTTTTTATGTTGTTTCTTGTTGATGAATGTGCGCGTTAGGCTTTAGAAAACCAGTTTTGTTTGTATCACTGTTGATATGTCTAGGGAAACGCGAGTAGTGTAGAAAGGATACCATCGATAACAGTCTTCATACTACCTTACCTCTAATATGGTTGATCCCTCGTAAGGTATTTTACATGCATTTAATATACTCTTAGGGGCCTTGTAATAGTCTTCATACTACCCTACTTGTGCGTTACTCTAACGGAATATTAAATAGACGGCGGGTTCGTGTAATTCGTTCATGACCTAGGAAATATTTACACAGATCATCTCAAGTGTGACAAGGCAACGGATCTAGGAGAAGTAATCTGACGAGTCATGCATGATTAGGTAAATACATTTGTTTATCATAAAGTTATCACTAGTAGTTTAGATATTAATTAGTTTAGTTAGTAGCTAAACAAACCAACCTCTTATACCATAGATTTACCCGCTTTCTTATAAATATAAAAACACAAAAAGAATCTTCTCTCAACCCCTAGAATTCTGTTAGACCATGATTAGGCCTTCACAACTTATTCCCCTAGAGAACGATAACAACCCCTAAGTCTTGCCTATACTACACTGCAAAGACTAGGTATACTGCCTAGGAGATTGTAAAACTTCATGTGAAGTCTTCGCAACCCTCACATCAGTTTTACTCCTGTAGAAGTCAACAAAGGCTTGTTAGAATCTTTGATTTTAAAAGAATAAGTCTGCTTGGGAATGCTTCTTGAAGATGTGATAGGTTCGGCAAACCTGAATTTTTTGTCCTTGTTCATTGGTGTGACAGCAACTAATTTCTCACTAGGTTTTTTTAAACTAAGGCATGTTTTGGAGACATAGACTAACAATTTCTGAACGTGTTTTGTAAATATGCAAGAAGATTCTAATAAAGGTTCACTAGGATTCTGTTTTCTAGCGCATTCTACAAATCTACGAAGGGTTTCAGTATTCTCTCTAGTCTTCTCAAGATAAACCTCATGGGCATCCCTATTGTTTTTAAGTCTATGAGAAATAGGTTCTATGTCTAGCTTGAACATTCCTAGAGAAATAGTGGCAATAGATTTTGAAACAGCAGTATCGAAAACATTTTTCCCTTTAAGTTTTCTTAATTCATTTTTCAATGCTGCAATAGCAAAAACCTTTTCTTGAAGTTGAGCATTTAAATCCGAATATTCAACAGACTTTGCATTGATTTGAGCAATTAAAGAGGCACTATGTTCTTTGGATTGTACATGTGTCTTTCTAATTGAGTCAAATTGGTCTTTGTAAATTGATTTCAAATGCTCTCGTTCTTTTCTTAAATTTTTATTTTCAGAAAGTAATTTTGTCACACTATGCTCCAACTCAATGTTTATTGTTTCAATCTCATCAATGTCTTTCTTTAAATTTTCCCCATTATCTTTTCCGCTCAACGATTTAATCCTATCCTTTAACTTTCTTATGACCGTGTCCTGTTCTTATGACTGAGCATTCAATTCATTTATTTAAATAATTGATTAAATGTAGGAACATTTTGGTTTTCATGGATTGTCCTTTTAAAAAATTTCTTGATTGAGTTGAGTTGTTAATTCCAAAGAAATGCAATTTTAAAGTGTTGAATAACTTTTCAAAAGTGTATCGTAAACATCTTTTTCAATCAAATCTTTCTTTTTGGGAAGCTCAGTATCAAGTTCCAGACACTTATTGCATTCATTCACACATGACTTTTTCACATCAGGAATATTCACAGAATTCGCAGCAATATGCATAATTTCTTAAGACATGATTTGTTTCAAAAGTTGATCATTATCAATCCTAAATTGTTTGATTTGAATTTCAAAAGCATTTTTGTCTACAAAACACTGATCAATAGCCGCTTCCATTTGGTTCAAAACAGTTTGAACTTCAATAATTTCATCTAAAAGAGTTTTATCAAACGCATTGAATGTATCTTTTAAAACTTTTAAAAATGGAATTATTTCAGTTACAAAACAAGCTTTTATATGTTCAAAACTCCACGCACCTGCCGTTATAGCATCAGATGTGGTTCTCTTTTTCACGACCTTGTCAAAACTGGCGAGTTGATATTTTAACTTTTTAAGACTTTCATTTACCAAACTTACCTTATGAAGTTCACCAGGAGTTTTAATTTTAACAGGTGTGTGTGACTTAATAGATGTGTTAGGATTATAGTTCGAATATTTTAACTAGAAAGCTTGTTCTGCAGACAATTCTTTTTTATTGACAAAACGTTTACCAAAATCTACTTTTATTTTATCCAGCTTTGAATAATCAATTAGAGAAATATTTATTTTCTTTTCTATTGAAATTGGATCACTTTGTTTATCAAGCATCTTTGATCGACTCTCTTCTTCTAAAATCAATGTCTCTTCATCATCAATCACAAAAATCACAGCATGTTCTTTAGCAATAACACTACCATCATATAATGTTGGTTTAATCCGCTGAGCTTTTTTAAGATTGAATGGATGATGATAACCAAGAGCTTGTTTATGAGTGTCATCATAAAAACTTGTGGTTTCGTTAACATATGCATTGCTTGCGTAGATTGATACATCTTACAAATGATATTTTCCGGTTCTTTATTTTGTTTTTCTAAAACAATTTCCTTGTCAATGTATTTAGACTCTTTTTCTTTAGATTCTGTTTTGAAAACAGTTAATGTTTTTGATAAAGATTCCTTTTCTTTGACATGATTAGAAAGAGTTTCTTTAAGTGTATCGATCTCTTGCTGAAAAGCCGCAAGCTTTGCATTTCTATTATGAATGAGAATCTATTAATTTTTCACGTTTGTTCAAATCTACATTAAGTCTTTGTTCAAAAATGGCGACACGGTCTTTGTATCTCTCAAGCTCATCGGTTAATGATTCATTTACCATTTTATTTGTCTGATTTTCCTTATCTAAATTAGATACATGATCAGATATTTGTTCAACCAAAGATAGAACTAATAAATCATTTGGTGCGGAACAATTAGTATCTTGAATACCCGATCTTGTGACTCTTGTAGATATTGAGAGTAAGGAATGATATTGCTATCACTTTTTATCTTATTATCTGGATAATCACCAATATGTGTTTGTTCAGAATACGGCATCTCTTGCACATCCAGATTAATCATATCATTCGGATAAGAATCAGAATATGGTACCTCAGAAAGAGCATCAGGATCACAGCTTGAAAGATTTTCCATCAGAACCGCTTTAGCCAAGGATATATCATCACAATCCGAGTCATAGGCATCTAAGTCTTCAGTCTGGAAGGCTAAATTCTGAGGGATTATCTGTTGAGCAACTTGAACTTTTGCTATTCTAGGGTCTGCTATGAATGCAAGTTGCTCTTCATCCAATATCTGACCAGCTTCTTATGCTTCGGCTAACATCGACTTCTCCTTAAACCATGCAGAACTTCGTGGCCTATTTGGCTGAGTGCACTGTTTCGCCATATGCCCTTCCCCCAGATAGTTATAACACTTTATAATCTTTGCTTGACCAGCTGTATAGTTTCCCCTTGAGGTTGTAGCAATTCCTCGGTTTCTAGTGCCAGCAAAACTCTGAGTTTGTCTTCCTTGAACTTGTTGAACGGTGACTCTTCTATCTTGAATGGTTGCCTAATTTTTAGGATTGGAAGATGTTCTGAGTTGATTGTTTAAAGTTGGAAACCTTGATGCCACAGTAGATAGGAATGCCATTGCTTTATTGATGCATTCAATCGGATCATCTCCTTGCTGAAATGTAGGAACAGCGAGACTAAAGTCCAATTGAGGAAATTCAGCTTGAGATTGAAGTGTCACTGGCAAAGATATGAATGGTTGTGGAAAAACTAATTGTTATTGTGAATTGACTAGAGTGTGATGGTGTTGATGATGAGTAGGTGTTGCATAAACTGGTGTGAATTGTTGAGGAGGTGGATACACTGAAGAACCTAAATGTTGTGGAGACTGAGAGGGATTGTACAGAGTTTGAGAATTGGCTACCAATGCAAGAGGATCCAGATATCTTTCACGCATGATACGTACTTCATTAGCATGTCGTTTATGTTGACTGAGGTATGCATACAACTGATCATAGTTGGTGGTATACAAACTCTTTGCTAACTTCACATCAGTGACAAACTTGCTTTATTCTGGTGGAAGAGCATTCAAAAACTTGGTATTGACTTGAACTTACTGCATTGTCATCCTAATAGTATGCATGTCATTGATCAGCTGAGAGAATCTCTAGTAGTACTCATACAATGTTTCACCCTGAACATAAGCAAACTTATCAAACAAGTTGTACAATCTGCATTCAAGTTCTTGGTATGATAATTCAGTATAATTCAGTGCCTTTCATTAGTAGCTTGACCCAAATATCCTTAGCTGCCTCTTGATGATTTACAAGTTCATACACATCGGGTGGAAGACCGTGAAGAATGATATTTGTTTCTTGAACATCACAATCATCTTGAAGTTGTTGTGCTTCAGTGAGTTCAGAGTATTTCTTAGGTCGAGTCTGCTCATTTTCTTCAATAGTTGGGTAGACCAGTGGATCATTGCCGATTGAATCAAGCATCATCCTACCATTTTTCTTCCCTTTGATGAATAGACGTATACGACTTGCCCATGAATCGTACATTGACTTTTCAAGCATTGGAGGACGGTTTTCCGTTCCAACGACAATTATGTGTTCTGCTAAAGTAGTCATCTTGCTTCCCTAAAAAGTAAAATGAATAAATATTGATCGTGAGGGGGGCGGCATGATAAAGAAGGATAGTGTTTAAGAGAATGTTTGTTTTTGGAGGGGGGGGGGATGAGTATATAAGATTAATATTCCATGGGATTTTACAAATCTTTACTAAAACCGAGAAATCCAAATATTTTACGGGATTTTACAAAGTAAGACAAACCGTAGAAAATAAAAGCTTTTTGTGATTGTTGTAATGTTTCGCTTGGAATATGACAAAGTAATGTTTCGCTTGTAATGTTTCGCTTAAAATATGACAATGTAATGTTTCGCTTGGAATATGAAAATTGGTCAGAGTTTTGTTTTGCACAATTACGTATTTCGCTTGAACTAACAACCTGTCATAAATCGCTTGCTAACATAAATCGCTTGATGACATGTTTCGCTTGCTAACATATTTCGCCTGAGACATATTACCTTATAGAACCTAAGAAAAAATATAAGCCAGAGTTTTGTTTCCTATAAATGTCATAAATCGCTTGAGGTCAACCTGTCATAAATCACTTGAAACATATTTCGCTTAACTACATAAATCGCTTGCTTCAAAACATGTTTCGCTACCTTCAAAACAAATTTCGCTGCCTTCAAACAAAACATACCTTTTCACAAAAAATACCAAAAACATACCCTTTTGACATTTTACCTTGATTTTTTCTTGCACAACTAGTTATCTTAGACCTAGATCTTGCTTAAAACATAAACTTTAACACTTTTAAACACAAAAATCCAGGCTTTGATTTTGAAGACACGAAACCAATAGAACAACTAGAACCAACGATCTTAACAAGATATAAACGCACACAATATCACCTCATGGCGACTGATACCAATTGTAGATAATCACTTAACAAATGAGCACAAGAAAGTCTAGAGAGAGAAAGTGGGTTGAAACACTTAGAGAGAGAAAGGAAGGGAAAATATATTATATGAAAGAACCAAATGAACAACCAACTCTCTCCAAGGTGTGGAGAGGGGTATTTATACCTAGCCTAGGCCGGTCACACATAAAGGGAGTCTTATGTTGACCTGGTTAGCTTGGTAAGTTTCAAAATATTACGCTACGAGCTATTCTATAATATATTGGTAGTGACCGAGTCTTTTCTTGATTTCTAACACAATACCTCTAGAAGATAGATTAAGACGATGTGGAAGTCTATCTAACTTCAAGCGCCACATGAAAATGTTAACTTTACGAGGAATGGTCTTATCCCCTGTTGTCTTAATATCTAAGGAAGGCAAAATGTGGTCATCAATACGTCGACGTAAGGCTGCTACAAAAAAGGCTCCATCATGGGCAAGCGACCAAACACATTTATCCGTTGCTTCATTAATGTCGAGCTCACTGATTTCTAGTAACAGGTTGTTGAGATAAGCGATGTTGCGAACTCCAAGCGTATTACAAGACCAATTCCAAGACCATTGCCTATCGACAATACGATCCACAATACGATAATTCTTCTCTTGGTCCAACCGAAAAAGTCTATTAAAACGCGTATATAGAGGCGAGTTACCAAGCCAAATATCTTTACAAAAGCGAGTAAGAGAACCACAACCCACTTGAAAACGAATGAAGTCCGAAGGGAGAATAGAACTCGAGTGTAGATAATTGGAAGAATCGACAATCCTAGACCAAATACCTTTGAATTTACACCCATTGTGATCGAACCCACCTTCACTATCATGCAATGCTCTAATAACTTTCGCCCATAATGAATATTGTAACACTCCCAAAATACGATACACAGCAGAATACAACATTGTGGGTGCTACTTCACGATACAATCACACAAGTCATAACCAACAACTATAAAAGAGATGTTTGTTAAATAAATTTCATTTATTTCGTTTGAAAAGAATCAGAGTACAAAGGTCCCAAAACTATCGTAGAAAATTTGTTTCTACATGTCACATCACGACTTCATTTCTAAAATATTTCTATCATTTATTGACACAAGTTCACCGAGACACCGTCCTTGATATCCGCGTTCCGTCCCATCCAAGCCATGAACAACAACTAACCTGAGATACATGCTTAAAAAGGTCAACAAAACGTTGAGTGAATTCATAGAGTTTACACGTAACAATTAGAACGCATATTTGGTTCAACAAAACATATAACATTGCTCGTAAGACAAGTTATAAAAATATTGATTTCCAACTAAATGAGCCCGTATACCAAAACTTAACACATTCATCCCGTAAGATAAAATAATGTCAGAGAAGTATGCCACTTCTTCTAATACTAACTACAAAATGTCCGTTACAAGGTGCTCACCAACTGATTCGAACCCCGGACAGGGTTGTCAAACCCAATAGATTTATTTAATGCATTAGCGTTCACCTGCAACTAGGCAACTAACGGTCACACAGTAAAAGGCATATACTCAATAGTGAATGGAATCATATTTAGTTTCAAAACATATTGCGTTCTCATTTTCAAAACAAGCAAGTATCCCCCTCGCGAGTTTAAATTTTATTTAAACATTCAAAAGCGAGGCTATGAACTCACTTTGATCGAAGCCGAAGATTAAATAATCGTAAACAACACGAAAATCAATGAACCCACGATCACGACCTATAATTATGTCGCTCGATTACTATTCTTGAAAAAGTATAATCAATGATGATAATTGTATCAACCCAAAAATATATGTATATATATATACTATATGTATATATTATATATATCTTTTATAATATATCTTATATAGAGAGAGAGATGGATCGGTGACGAAGAAAATAAAAAATGAGAAGAATAGAAGGAATTATGGCCCACACAATTTAAATAGAAGAGAGAAATTAAGGGGAGATGCATGAGTTTTTCTAGGTGCATCTTAAATGTGTGGTTGTGGTTTCTTCTTATTTGTATTTAAATTTATCTTTCATTTGATCTACTATATATTATATATATAACTATATATATATTCATAATGTGAGAGAAATCCACTTACGCTTAGATCCTTACAAACCTACAATATTAGGTTACGATCGTTCTTTTATTTATATCTCACATAGCTTAATCGAACTTATCTTTCTATTGTAAAAAAATTTCTATTTTTGGAAGGCTACTATTTTCAAAAAGTTACCATTTTTAGATAAGTTAGTATCCAATTATATTTATGATATTAATTTGGTTATCTCGTCGAATCCTCGACATTCCATGTGGTTATCAATTACTCATATCGATATTATTTTTCGATTATTATTAAAGTTTCTATTTTTAGAATCTACCTCGTTCGTATCCATCGTTAAGTTTAAAATGTCTTATTCTTAGTAATAATGGTTTAGGGTCTGTTTGGTTTGTCAGCAAGAATCACTATCGGTATAGGTTTGATTATGTAGTGGAATGGAAATGGTTATGAGGTTAGATATGATTAGCCAAATCCATTGTTTGGTTTAGTCGAGATCAAATACCAAGATTTTGCCAACAAAATCTATTCTTTATATAAATGAAGTAGAAAATTAATTTAATAATAAAAATGAGGTATAGTGGCATCATTAATTGGAGTGAGAATATTAAAAACATGACACCTACCGAATTGTTGTGGAATGAATCAATGGGTATCATGACACTAATTTATTATTGATTCCATTAATTTATACTAACCAAACAATGGTTTTGATAATGATTACATTTCTTTCATTCTATAGATGGATAACAAACAGCACCTTAGTTACTTTTATTATCCCCCGACAAGTTTACTGTTAACCCGTTGACTTTCAAAAGTCAACATTATACTTTAATTGAATTGACTTTTATACACATTTTACATATATATATGTTACTAAATCTGACCCGCTCCAAACGACCCGCTATATCACATTTTCACGATTCGGACAAAGAAGAGATTTTATGTAAAACGATATTCCGGACAACTTTTTAGTTTTAGCCGAGACCCAAAACTCGACAAAAAATGACCAAAATGCCCTTACAAGAATCTTCTGTAGCTCTTATTTTAAATAAAACGCAGAAGTTTGACTTTCGGTTTTGACCCGTTATATCACATTTTTGTGACTTTGACCAAAAAGAGATTTTATGCAAAACGTCATTCCGGACAACTTTCGTGCTTTGCCGGAAGGCTAAAACGGACGCGAAAGTGCTGAAAACGCTCGTTTAAAAATCTGGACAGAATGTACATTTTGCAAATAGCTGTTAGAAAGTTTATAAAATTTTAAATCTTGTTTTCGTCGTAACTTCTTCGTTATTAGGAGTTACGAGACGTTCGAATTACCGAAACGTACATTAGAACGAACTCTATCATATTTTAACATAAAATATCAGTTTTTATGATTTTTCGAACCTTGAAATCTGAGCCAAACTTTCTGCTCGAAATTAACATTTTCAAAACTCATCGAAACTTCTTTTTCACCTCACAACATCATCAAAATACGCCTAGCTAACCTATCTCCGTCAACTAATCAACCCATTCACAATCTATTCCAACTAATGCAAGTGTCGGACCTCATCACGAATAATATACGAAATCAAATTAATAGCGAAACAAACAAAACAATGAAATAGACATGGCAAGGATACTTACAACAACACACAAGGTGTTGGTTTCGGCCTCCTTGTGGTTCGAACCGGCGGACATGAACACAAATACAATACCCGAATCGTTTTTGACAAAACCCACTTCGACAACACCTTAATCTAACCATTTTAAACAACCCCTCAACTCGAAATCTTATGAATCAAACCCAAACTCTAACTCATAAAATACTCATTACATGTGAATGATGCGTAGGAAATGACGAGGGGATTCAGAAAATACAGGTTGATCGGAATGCATGTGATTTTTCTTGCGACCACGGCGGTTTTCGGTGACCGAAAAACTTTTCCGGTGGTGGTGGGTGGTGGTTTCCGGCCGAACAAAAAGAGGAAGGGAGGGAGAAGAATTTTTTTGTAAAGGGAATAATAGTGTGTGTAAGTTGGTTTATATAGAAAACAAGTTTGGCCAATTTGTCCGAAAATAGTCCCTCCATCTTTTATTTCTTTCAAAGTCTACAAGGCTAGGGGAGGGAAAAATCATTTTTTTAATTTTATTTACTTGTAATAATCTTGTAAAACCTTTTTAACTCAAGGTAATACTTAACACTTTTAAAGATAAGTATGCTTAATACTTAATTCGCGAGTTTTGGCCAAGTCGAGGAACAAAGAAAACGGAGTCCGAAAAATATAAATTTAAAATCTTAAAAATGATAACGAGACGAGTCGTATTTTCTACGATGCATAAAACGCTTAACGGTCGCGCGGTCAAACATTGACTCGTCAAACGACAAAAATAGAAAATTTTCAAATTCATCCGTAATAAAATACGAAAATATTTATTTTCGACAATTAAAATTTTACATGCCGACGTTCAATCATAGAAACTCATAAAATAATAGTTATGACGTCGAATCCGCGATCGTCTTACGCGTCGTAAAACTCGGGTTGTTACATTCCACCCACCTTAAAGGGAGCGCCGTCTTGGTGCTCGTCCTTCCTTGCTCATCTTAATTTCACTTGCGATGAGACGGTTTCCTCATCATCAAATGGACTCACATGTTCGTACGCAACAATCACACGATGCTTAACTTGCTTTGACTATTCCGGATGGGGAGTCAACAAAACAAAAGGTAATTTATACCAACGAGATCAAAATATAATTACAATCGCTCTTATCATAAGAGGCAAAATATGCCACGAAATTATCCGATAAAATTTATCACGTCGTTCCTAAAAGGAAGGCTTTTAGGACGAAAAAAAATCAACCCAACTCAAATTGGTGCTCTTACCAACAAAACCAAGCGCACACCGCCACACAAAACCAAAACATACATCAACGATCAAAACCAAAATATACGTCATTATCCAAAACCAAAACATACGTCATTATCCAAAACCAAAACATATGTCGCCCTCCCGGTCTCATTAAATAATGCACCACCGGTTGCGAAAATATTCTGGAGTACATATGACCCCATCAACGCATTATAGCACTAACATATAAAATCATATAAGCACATGGTCACATATTCGTCATTTTACGATGACCTTACATTTCGGCCTAACTTTACTTAGGCACTTTGTCACACTTGCTCATTATCATACTTAGCAACAATCATGCTCGCTTACTATAAAGCCTTAGCAAAATAACCGTGCTTGCTTATAATGAAGCCTCAACAATATAGCTATTCTCGCTCACATGGGTTCGTACCTAACCAATCAAATTGCTCATTATACCGAGCTCGTCAGATGGCCAAGCGTCTTGGTAATGATCTCGACTTTAATCACGGTTAGGTCTTAGCCAACCATAGTCATGTTTGTGGGTTAACAAGCCCCAATCAAAAATAGACTATCAGGTTTACGTACCTCTCAAACCAACCTTCATCTACATCCGGGTAGGTATATCCATTCACTCACGTCCTGAGCCACATCACGGGCAACACAAAAGCGGCCTAAGCGTTTACTACCATTCAAAAGCACATAGCACATAAAGCACATTTTTCACATAATTCGGTGGCAATAATCCCGTTAGAAGACACATAATGTCAGAAGACAAACAATCAAGAAAACAATTGAGCATCATGGACTCGTTACTCATTTGATGAAGATCGCAATCCCAACTCCAACGTTTCCGCATCGCGACTAGCATAGTCGACTTGGTCCTAACGCGTCGCATCAAATATTAGATGACTCAACTAATCAAGTCGAGAAAATTACGCACATTCCTAATTCAATACCTTTCGACTAAGGTGTTAGCTACTTTGATTGTTCCTCCAGGATGGGAATGGATGTCGCCATTCGGCTAGAGTCTCCAATCTTTTCGCCCTTATGCGCGCACTAAGTCGTTAAGTCAAGGAGTAAGGACCACTATACCTAACCTTAAGTCAGGGGTCGCTTAGTGTCTTATTCTAATCCTCAACGATCCAAGTATATTTACAACTATACTACCACTACTTTCCATTTCAAGGAAAGAAGTCTTCTTCACAACCATCGGTTGCTACATCTATATCAACACACATTTGATGTAGGAGGAGTCTTATCCATTCCTCACTTTCAACCTTGGAACTAATCACCTTGGCTTCCACTCACCTTGGAAACCATGCGACTCCAAGAAGATCCCTTCTCAGTGTCGGTATCCGGTTCGCACCCTCAATGACTCAATTATACAATTTCTCACTAGCACACCATCCACACTTGCTCTCGACGCATGTAACACCCCCAAATTGGGTCGCAGCGGAATAATGAGTCCGGGAGCGTTACTTCGTAGATCAATAGCACAAGATATGAGATAGACCTCTAAAAGAGTCGTTTAAAATACGATACATTGGATTTATTAAAATTGTTTAATACAAAGCACCACGGCTTAAATTGTTCAACATTTGATAACAAAGATTTTTATGTAATGACTCCAAATATTTAGTGCATGACTCCCCAAAAGACTATCCCCAATGTATCCTTAGCACCTCGTGCCTCATTGACCTGAGAAAACATGCTTTAAAATGTCAACATAAAGTTGGTGAATTCATAGGTTTATGTAAATATAATGTAGGACCGCAAGATGCAAACATCACAATGTGTAACTACGTTTCCCTAAGCTCATGACACTGAAGCTCGATAAGTATGAATTGCAATATAAATTGCCAACATTGCCCTTGATGATGTTCTAACCCGCAACATCCCAAATCCGACATGGTATACGCCCGTTGTCTGGCAAACCGGCACAGTGAGTGCTACTAACCCGAACGGGGATGTCAATCCCAAATAGATCTATTTATAACATTCGCGCTCATACAAAGTAATTGACAGTTCATGATAATAGGCACAGTGGGTTATCGCTACTTAGGCAAACACGTAATCATGATAAAATGTACACTTGCGTCCAATTCGTAAAACAATGCATGTTTCTCACCCTAAAAAGTTATAAATCATTGATATAGTAAAACATGGGCTATGAACTCACCTCAGTAGGTAGTCCTCCGTGAATAGCAAATATACCAAAGATGGTAAATAAGTGTCACCGTCAAATACCTTAGTAAATACGGTAAGTCTTAGTCTACTAGATTAGGCTAACGACTTCATGTATAAACTACAATAAACTTGCTAGTTTATATAACTATATACTGTTATCACTTGTGTGGTGGTGTACATATTTATTGTATTCGTTTTCCTCGTTTGCTCTTGGGAAGATGTACGACTATATACTTTTAAGTATACACGGTGTTTAAGTATTAATAATATTAAATACACATATTTATTATTCGCGTGTCTTTAGTTGTATAAGTATCCGTATTATACCACGACTAGTCTGATACCATAAGTGTTTATTTAAATCACTTAATTATATAAAATACCCTTAGGTTTTCATTATTGGCAAAAACAGTCCCTATACTTTGTAAAAACAAAATATTTACCGTTTACACCCCTGAGTTTCCATGTTGACACTTTTAGTCCCTCCACTTTACAAAAGTTACATTTTAGGTCCTTATGAGTTCCAAACAATCCCTTAAGTTCAGAAGTGTCAAAAACAGTCAGTTAACTTTATAAAAACAGATTTGACAGTCTTATACCCTCAAGTTTCTACTTTTACACTTTTTGTCCCCTAACTTGCAAAAGTTGCATTTTAAGTCCAATTAAGATTTTAAAAGTGACAAAAGCCTTCATTAGGCTTATATAAGCCATATGAAACTGTTTGGCTTAATAATAAGCTCGGATGAGCTTATTTGAGTATATTGGGCTCGTGGCCCATTAATCCTAACCCGTAAGTTCACACCTAGCCCATTAAGGGTTTCCAACTAGTATAGTTTATGTTTTTAGATTCAAATAAGTGTTGCAAACTTAGATAAGTATTTTCATAATATTGACTTATCCAATAAGCCAATAAGTTGGCTTTTAGACCCATTAAGAACCTGGTAAGGGTTTTGAGGATGTGGGCTTATCTAACATAGGCCCATAAGCATTTAGGGTCTTCAATAAGCCCATAAGTTCTGCCATAGCTTATAAATAAGCTGTTGGCCTACATGACCACTCGTTATTGGGCTGCTGGGCCCGTTAGTGGCTCGTTAGGCCCATTAGTGTTATGTTAGGGTTTTTGTAACTTGTTTAGCATGTTAAGCACTCTTGCCCTATGTTTAAGCAACTCAATAGAGCTACACTCGTCCCATACGAGTCTTACAACCCATCAGTGGGTTAACAAGCTTGTTAGAGTTTGTTGAAGCTCATTTTTAGACACAAGACGTGGCCATGGTTTTGTTAACTCATCTCAACACATCCCAAACAACCCTAGTTCGTATATACTATAGTGTATACATACTTTATTGAGCAAATCGAGTTGTTAAGTATTATGATATGTGACATGAAAGTGTTTTCTTTTCCAAACGAGTTATCAAGCCTCTCGGCTAAATATTTTATGTACGCATGTTAAGTTCAAACGTCCAAGCTTATACATAAGCTTCTTGTTACATGCCTTATGGCTTCTAATCCACCCCACAAGTCATACGTGTTGTATATTATAAGACGTGAACATAGGTTATGACATGCTAGGCGTGACCCATGTTTAGCTTGTTAACATATGATAACCGTGCCCTAAGACACATGCAGAAAACATGAAACTTAAACATGAACATAAGCTAAGACACTTACAAAGGTCCTAGCTTCTTGAAGGGTAGTGTCGTGTGGTGTGTAGTAAACCTGAATGGTATAACCCAAGTCCTAGCTTAAACCCGAATCCCCCTTGCTTTCAAACCCTTAAACATATAACCCTAGCTTATAGATAACTAGGTTATACCGTAGACCCTTTGTTTGTGAGTTGTGGTCACGTGTTTGTGAAAGTTGTGTCTCGGTTGTGGTATGACCCGAAAACAAGAACAAAGATGATTTTTTTGCTAGGGTGTTGTTAAGTGTGTGAGTGTGTAAACACTCTTAGTTGTGAGTTTTCTTAAACTAACTAAACATTCATCCTTAAACTATGTAAAATACAAAAGTTTGAATTTCATTTCATTTTGTTAATTTGAAATATAACCTAAAGTTTAATAATAAGTATTTTGAATTTAAAACCTTAGGTTATAATTAATTGTGTATTATTAAGTTATAACATAAGATATTTAGTTTTTTTTTAAAATATAAACATCCAAATTTGGTTATACAAATCCGCCCCCCTAGGAATTATGTTTTTGATTTTGTTATTTCGTTTATTTACTTCCTTTTATTATAAACCTATTTTAAGAAATAAGAGTAAAAGGTTTTAGCAAGTATTTTGTGTAATCTTCAAAATGGGAAAAAAATATTAAAGGAAACTACTATTTAATGTATTCTAACTATAAAAAACATTTAAAACAATTGCATAATCTAAACAATTCTAAACAACATTGATCATGATTTAGCACACACAAAGTTAAGAATAAGCAAATTGATTAAGCTTAAATTCTACTTATGAAATGAAGAAAATAAAACCTGAAATTGTAGTCTCAGCACTCAGCCACTCTTGCTGAGTGAGTGGCTTAAAATCATGAACCTAATGGCTCCTAGACTCTAAAACCTGAGCTATAAGCTCAATAAGCTATATTAGCTTATTTACTCCAATAAGCTTCCAAAAATGAATCAAATGACCTCAAGTGATCATGTTTTGATATAAAATGAACAAAGCAAGTAAGTGAATGACTTTTAACAAGGATTTGACTGAATTCGAGCTTATTAAAAGTAATAAGCTCAATGAGCTTTTATGGAGCTTATTGAGTAAAAACAGCTTAATTTTGAAAGGTAAAACAATGAAACTTAAGAGTTGAATTTAATTGCTTAAAAGGTAAAGTACAAGCTGAAAGATACAAAGTACAAGTGAATTAAAGCTGAATTTGAAAAACTTAAAAGAAAATGCTTAAAAATAAGGAAAATTACAAACTGAAAATCAAACTCACTAACTGACTACCCATTGTTCATCTTTCTTTCTCTTTTATAGATGTCTCGCTTCTTTGCATTGTGTTTGTGTGTTTGTGGTGTGAGCTAACAAAAACAATCTGACCTTAATCTGTTGGAGCCCTAACCAAATCATCACAGCCTTGATGATTTTGGTGGGGGTTTGGTATTGCCAACATGGCAAAATTTGTAGCTGGGAACGTTTAGTAGAGGGGGGGGTAATGTAATACACCTTGGTTAATTGGGTAAAAGTGAATGGTGTGTTGGGGAGAGGGGAAGGGGTTCACAGGCTTTGGGTTTTGGGGCTTGAGCTGTGGCAGGGAAAAATATGTTTTGGGGGAGACAGAGTGAAAGGTTTATGGGAGTTGGCAAGGTTGGTCCTCCATAGTGTTAAGGGTGTTTGCACCAATGGTCCTTGTGTTATAAATGACTTTGAGGAATTGGCAATATACCCCCCCAAGGGTTATATTGCTTGTTGCAATACACATCCTTGTGTAATACAAGTATCGGGGCTTGGCAGTTTTGCCCCCCCCCCCACTTGTTACTTCGAGTCATTTGCAAAATCAGCCCTTGTCTTTTCCTTTGTAAATATAACTTAGGGAATTGGCAATTGCAGTCCCTATAGTTATATTTTTTTTCTTCTTTGACTTTCTTTTGACTTGACCGTGTCGGTGTTGACTTTGACTTTGACCAATTGACTTTTTTGTTGACTTTTTGACTTGATTGACTTTTCGGCTTCGATTTGGCTTTGTCTTTCACAGTCTTTTCCATTTCATGTTCGGTTTTGTCATTTTGGCTTCGTTTTTCATTGACAGGAGTGTGATGTAGTGGATGATGAATATGTGCTGCTTAAACTGGTGTGAATTGTTGAGGAGGTGGATAAATTAAAGAACCTGAATGTTGTGAAGACTGAGATGGATTGTATAGAGTTAGAGAGTTGGCTACCAATGCAAGAGGATCTAGATATCTTTCACGCATGATACGTACTTCATTAGTATGTCGTTCATGTTGACTGAGGTATGCATACAACTGATCATAGTTGGTGGTATACAAACTTTTTGCTAACTTCACATCAGTGACAAACTTGCTCCATTCTAGTAGAAGAGCATTCAAAAACTTAGTATTAACTTAAACTTGTTGCATTGTCATCCCAATAGTATGCATGTCATTGATCAGGTAAGAGAATCTCCAGTAGTACTCATACAGTGTTTCACCCTGAACATAAGCAAACTTATCAAACAAGTTGTACAATCTGCATTCAAGTTCTTGGTATGATAATTCAGTATAATTCAGTGCCTTTCATTAGTAGCTTGACCCAAATATCCTTAGCTGCCTCTTGATGATTTACAAGTTCATACACATCGGGTGGAAGACCGTGAAGAATGATATTTGTTTCTTGAACATCACAATCATCTTGAAGTTGTTGTGCTTCAGTGAGTTCAGAGTATTTCTTAGGTCGAGTCTGCTCATTTTCTTCAATAGTTGGGTAGACCAGATAGACCATTGTCGATTAAATCAAGCATTATCCTATCATTTTTCTTCCCTTTGATGAATAGACGTATACGACTTGCCCATGAATCGTACATTGACTTTTCAAGCATTGGAGGACGGTTTTCCGTTCCAACGACAATTATGTGTTCTGCTAAAGTAGTCATCTTGCTTCAATTAAAAAGTAAAATGATTAAATATTGATCGAACAGTGATAAAGAAGGATTGTGTTAAGAGATGTTGTTTTTAGTGATTAAGATTAATATTCCATGGGATTTTACAAATCTTTACTAAAACCGAGAAATCCAAATATTTTACGGGATTTTACAAAGTAAGACAAACCGTAGAAAATAAAAGCTTTTTGTGATTGTTGTAATGTTTCGCTTGGAATATGACAAAGTAATGTTTCGCTTGTAATGTTTCGCTTAAAATATGACAATGTAATGTTTCGCTTGGAATATGAAAATTGGTCAGAGTTTTGTTTTGCACAATTACGTATTTCGCTTGAACTAACAACCTGTCATAAATCGCTTGCTAACATAAATCGCTTGATGACATGTTTCGCTTGCTAACATATTTCGCCTGAGACATATTTCGCTTGACCTAAGAAAAATTAAGCAGAGTTTTGTTTCCTATAAATGTCATAAATCGCTTGAGGTCAACCTGTCATAAATCACTTGAAACATATTTCGCTTAACTACATAAATCGCTTGCTTCAAAACATGTTTCGCTACCTTCAAAACAAATTTCGCTGCCTTCAAACAAAACATACCTTTTCACAAAAAATACCAAAAACATACCCTTTTGACATTTTACCTTGATTTTTTCTTGCACAACTAGTTATCTTAGACCTAGATCTTGCTTAAAACATAAACTTTAACACTTTTAAACACAAAAATCCAGGCTTTGATTTTGAAGACACGAAACCAATAGAACAACTAGAACCAACGATCTTAACAAGATATAAACGCACACAATATCACCTCATGGCGACTGATACCAATTGTAGATAATCACTTAACAAATGAGCACAAGAAAGTCTAGAGAGAGAAAGTGGGTTGAAACACTTAGAGAGAGAAAGGAAGGGAAAATATATTATATGAAAGAACCAAATGAACAACCAACTCTCTCCAAGGTGTGGAGAGGGGTATTTATACCTAGCCTAGGCCGGTCACACATAAAGGGAGTCTTATGTTGACCTGGTTAGCTTGGTAAGTTTCAAAATATTACGCTAACGACTAATCGAATAATACATTGTTATGGATAGTATAATAAACTCAAGGTTCAAAGCTTATCTATTTCCTAAGTCTTGTCTCGTGTACCCTTTTTATGATCTTGTATGAAGACCTAGTACCACTTATATGCTTGACGGAAACTATTTAGGGTGTTTGTCGCGGTTTATGACTCGAAACAAGAGAAGAAAAACAATGGCTTATTTGTTTGAGTGTTTGTGTGTTTATAAGTTTCAAGAAGAGTTTTATGTCAAGTGTAGATGGGTATTTATAGGCTTATGAGCTAGTTACATTTCCTTGTCCCTAATCCAAACCAAACCGTGCCCTAAATCGGTGGTATTGTGGTTTCTAGTTAATCTCCCATAGTTTTGATAATACCTTACTAGTACAACTCTTAATTACAAGATATATGTACAAGATTTGTTAAGATTTGAAATCTTATGGGTTGTGTGTGTGTTTCCTTAGCCGCGGGTATCAAGAGGGAAACAAAGGATCCAAAGAGCTCAAATGGTTATTACCCAATGTGTATTTGATTAACTAGGAACATTAAGTACATATCTTAATTAATCCATAGTGGTACATGTACTTAGTATAAGATTTAGGAGATTTTCTAGTGGATTAGGCAAGTGGGACGCATGGTTTTATGGGTTTGGTTCACCCATTTTCGGCCAATGTGACTTATGAACACAAGAATTGAATAAATTTTGTGTTTAAGGTTTAAAAGTGGGTATTTGTTTGAGTCTAGGTAAGTCTAGGTATTTCCGGGGTGTGTCTAAATGTATTATTTTTCTTTTTTGCGAAACGTAAACCTTTTACGTGACCAATCAAAATAAAATACGCAAAGTCAATAATTAACTTCTTAATAATTACATAATACTTGATTGACGTAAACCTTAATTCATTTGGTGACCGTTTACGTTAAATGATTATTTCTAGTCTACGCGATTTAGCTTTAAAAGTTAAATTAAAAGTAAACGCGTATCGGACCAAAATAAATAGTGACGAATAATAGGAGTCGTAAAATGACCCGAAATTGAAAAATGTTACAAGTTAGAACGCATATTTGGTTCAAAAAAACGTATAACATTGCTCGTAAGACAAGTTATAAAAATAGTGATTTCCAACTAAATGAGCCCATGTACCGAAACTTAACACATTCATTCCCGTAGGATGAAATTATGTCCAAGAAGTATGTCACTTCTCCTAATACTAAGTACAAAATGTCCGTTTGACAGGGTGGTCACAACTGATTCAGACCCCGGACAGGGTTGTCAAACCCAATAGATCTATTTAATTCATTAGCGTTCACCATCAACAAGGCAATTAACGGCTACACAGTAAAAGGCATATACTCAATAGTGAATGGAATCATATTTAGCATCAAACATATTGCATTCCCATTTTCTAAAATAGCGTGTATCCCCCTCGCGGGCTAAAAACATTTAAAACGCTTAAAAGTGAAGCTTTGAACTCACCTTGATCGAAGCCGAAGATCAAATAATCGAAACAATCCACGGAAAATCCACGAACACAATCACGACCTATAATTTAAGTCGCTCGATTACTATACCGAAAAGTATGGTCAACGATGCGTACATCGTATCAACAAAATCATATATATATATATATATATATATATATATATATATATATATATATATATATGTATATATATATATATATATATATATTATATATATATATATATATATATATATATATATATATAGTATATGTATATATATAATGTATATGTATATGTATAAGTATGTGTAATAAATGTAAATGTAAGTTATATATGTATATATAGATATGTATGTATATATAATATATATATGTATATTAATAATTATATATAAATTAGGTATATAAATTTTGGGTCATATTCACAAAACAACAATAGATCCTTTCGCGGGTAAAAACAAGCGAAAACTTTTTAAAAGCGAGGCTATGAACTCACCATTGGTCTAAGCCGAAGATCAAATAACCAAAACAATTCGACTGAAAATCAATGAACACGATCACGACCTATAATTTATGTTGCTCGATTACTATTTCGAAAAGTATAGTCAATGATGCGTACATCGCATCAACAAAATTATATATATGGTATGTATATATGTATATATATGTATATATACGTATATATATATATATATGTATGTATATATATGTATGTATATATATACATAATATATATGTATGTATATATATATGTATGTATAAATATGTATGTATATATATATGTATGTATATATATGTATGTATATATATATATATATATATATATTATATATGTATATATATAATATATTATATATATATATAATATATATATATATATGTATATCTATATATATATATATGTATATATATGTAAATATATATACATTCATACATGTGATGAGAAATCCACTTGCGCCTTAGATCCTAAAACCCCACAATATTAGGTTACGATTGTTCTTTTATTTACATCATACATCGCTTAATCGAATACTTTCTATTTTAAGAAACTTTCTATTTTTGGAAATTTACCATTTTTAGTAAGTCTCGGCATAGTCTCGTTATCCATTTATATTTATAATAGTATTAATTTATCTCATCGAACCCTCGACCTTCAATGTGATTATCAATTACTCATATCGATATTATTTTTCGATTATTACTAAAGTTTCTATTTTTAGAATCTACCTCGTTCGTATCCATCGTTAAGTTTAAAATGTCTTACTCTTAGTAATAATAGCGTTTACTTACTTTTATTATGCCCGATAAGTTTAGTATTAACCCGTTAACTTTCAAAAGTCAACGCTAGACTTTGTTTGACTTTGACTTTTTATACATATTTATTAATTAAGTCTGACCCGCTCCAAACGACCCTTTATATCACGTTTTCACGATTCGGATAAAGAAGAAATTTTATGCGAAACGATATTTCGGACAACTTTTTAGTTTTAGCCGAGACCTGAATCTCGACAGAAAATGACCAAAATGCCCTTTTCATTTCTGCTGTAACTTGTATTTTTAATAAAAACGCAGCAGTTTGACCATCGGTTTTGACCCGTTATATCACGTTTTCGTGACTTTGACCAAAAAAAGATTTTATGTAAAACGTCATTCCGGACAACTTTCGTGCTTCGCCGGAAGGCTGAAACGGACTCGAAAGTGCTCAAAACGCTTGTTTAAAAATCTGGACATAAACTACCATTTTGTAAGAGCTTTTGGAAACACTTTTAAGTTTTCAAATCTTGTTTTCGCCATAACTTCTTCGTTATTAGGATTTACGGGGCGTTCGAATTACCGAAACGTACATTAGGACGAACTCTGTCATATTTCAACAACAAAAATCAGTTTTTTATGATTTTTCGAACATCGTTTTCCGTGCCCAACTTACTGCATGAATTTACCATTTTCAAATCTTATCGAAACTTGATTTTCACCTCACAACATCAAAATACGCCTAGCTAACCTATCTCCGTCAACCAATCAACCTATTCACAATCTATTCTAACTAACGCTAGTGTCGGACCTCATCACATATAATATAAAGATCGAAACAAACGAAACAAAATATAAAAGAATGCTCACAATGCTATAATAAGCAAAATCAATGATCGAAATCGTCTTCTTTTGTCTTAGCCGTACTCGAACCGACCCAAAACACCAAAACCATAAACTTTTTAATTAAAACCGAGCTTCCATAACGTTTATTTAGCTTCGATAAACACCCCATTTAAACCGAAAATGCTTGAAACTAACCCGAACTCTAACTCCAAAAATACTCATTGCATGTGAAATTTTATTGGATAGATGCATAGGAAATGACGAGGGCATTCGGAAAATATAAGTTGATCGGGTTGCATGTGACTTTTTTCGGCGGCGGCGGTGGCGGTTTCCGGCGACCGGAAAAGTTTTCCGGTGGTGGTGACCGGTTAAGGGGGAGAGAAAAAGAACAAGTGTGTGTGTTTTATGAGAAAAATGGAAGTATACCCATATATATATACTTGTATTTTTAGCTATTTGGCAAGAATAGTCCTTCCCTCTTTTCTCTTATTAGATTTTTGACACACCATACTTTCACTTAATTTAAAACAACAATCATGGCTCGGGATTATACTTCCGTGACTAAATTTTATTTCCGCCATGTTTTATTTTAATTTCTAACATTTAATAAAATGTGTACATTTTAAAACGCGAGCCCGGCTCAAGACAAGGAACAAAATGACGACATTCATAAAAATAATAAATTTACGATCTTAAAAATAATAACGAGTCGCGTCGTAAATTTTTACGATACTTAAAACGATTATCGAACGCGCGGTCAAACATTGACTCGCGAAACGTCAAAAATAATAAATTACGAATTTCCGTTCGTAATAAAATACAAAATAGTTATTTACGACAATTAAAATTTCAAATGTCGACGTTCGTTCACACGAATTTATAAAATAATAATTATGACATCGAACTCACGATCGTCTCGGGTTGTTACACTTCTTCTGTAATCTCCTGTTTAATTATTGTGGAGCATTCTTTCAAATTATCAGAAATCGAAACTACCTCCATGGTAAAAAGTCACCTTATAAAAAATTTATTGTCATAACAAAAACTGTTCTCTTGTACCATTATAAGATTAATATTATTAAGTTTTCCTAACTCTTTAATCTCTTTATCCATATTAACAAACAATTTTAGCAATTTACTCTCATTTGGCATCTTTTTAGGAGGTAAGTCCGACTTCTCTGAACTTGATTCAGAAGATACATTAGAAGTAGAAGGAGTTGAAAGAAAATTTTGTTCATCAAAAATTTCCATTTGAGGAACAAATGAATCATACAAGTTATTCAATTTCTGATAATCAATTTGAATCATTTTATCTTTCATTTTCAATCGACTTTCTTCCGCAGCCTTAAGAGTTTCCTCATAATCATGTAAATTAATTTTAAACTTATCATTTATGAGTTTGTGACCATTATAAATCTTAGCTTATGCTGCAATAGCTCGTTTGAGACAGTTTGGATTTACATACCCAACCCAGTTTTTGTGTATGTATCATAAACAGGATTTGGTTTTTTACCAAGCATATGAATCGTTTGAAGAGAATGTTGCATTTTGAAAACAATCTGATCATGAGATTTGAGTTTTTCTTCAAGATTGACAATATCATCAAGATACTTGTCATCTCGAACTTTGAAAGCCTTTTTGAATGATTTTGGTTCATTTTTTATTTTCAAAATTTCATCTTTTAATTCCAAAAATGTGCTTCAATCTCTTCTTTTTCTTTGGAAAGTTTCTCACTTTTTTCTTTTTCAACATATATGTCTTGTTCCAATTCTTCTTATGTTGATTTGTACTTTTTAAATTGACCTGAGTTCTTTTCAACCTCTTTAACCCATTCCTTACATGTCTCAAGTTCCTTTTGTAGCAACGCTTTTCGCTTTTTCAGATTCATTATTCATTTTGCGTTGATTTTAATCTTCTACTTGAACATTGTAAATCAGAGATTCAATGTTAGCATAAGATTGATTGTGAGCATTTGAATCATGTTCATCATGACACCATTATTTTTCACATAGGGATCATCAAATATGATATCAGAATCAATTTGATCATCAGCAGATGTGTTAATAACAGTTTTAAGTTTCTTATGATTCTTGTGTTCATGAATACCTTTTGAAAGCATTCCACTTATGAGATTGATTTGCGGAGCATTTACCTCACCGATAACCTCAGCATCATACTTTAGCTCAGCATTAGACTTGTCATCAATTGGTTGAATGTGTGCCATCATGATTACTGTTGCACTCAACTCTTCTAATGAATCATCTCCATAAATATTATCAAGCATGAAATCATTTTCCTCTTCTTTAAGGTGCATTCCAGTTTCATCTTTCGTTGCTACCAGCATCTGTTCCCTGAAATACTTTGCATCACAAACTCTGGGTTTTAGACAATCACGGGCATAATGGCCTCTTGTATTGCAGTTGTAGCACTAAACATTTAGCTTTCTCGAATTTGACTCGGTTCGTTGAACCCGCTAAACATTCTGATCATATTCTTCAATATGTTGAACCATACCATTTCCTGCATTAGCTTCTTGATTTATGTTATGCCTCCCTGCAATCCTGTTTCCATTTTCAGCATTGCCAATGTTCTTACCTTTTATATCAACCATACCATCTTGTATCACTGCTTGATTCCTTGTATTTGATGAAGTGCAAATTCGATTATTGGTAGGAGTGGAGTAACGTTGAGTGATAGCTTTTGCTAATAACATCATTTCAGTTGTAAGCTCATCTTCCTGAGCATCCCCTTGTATCTCCCCTTAATAATAATTAATCAATTACTGGTGAAGGATGAGTGACATAATATGGTTGTGGTGCATGAGAATATGAAATATGAGCATGTGAATTAGCAACTAAAGCTAATGAATCATGATTCCTTGCAGATTTCTTTGCTTTAGATGCATTGACATGTGGTTTAAATTGACACAAGCATCCATATAGAATTATAGATATCATTGGGTATACCTTGAAGAAGGTAGTTCATCACCTTTATATCTACAAAGTATTGTTCTTTGTTTTGTGAAGTCATTTTGTTGATTGGTTCGAGTATGGTCATTGATTCTTTGTTTGGATTAGGAATCTCTTTCCTTTTGTATGGAACTTTATCAATTGAACGCCACATCAGCTCTCCTTCCTCCTTCTTATTATCCAAAAACCTCAAAATCCGACTTGCCCATGGCACATAGTGTTGGAATTAAAAGACTTCTTAATGATCTTAGAGTTACTGCTGCTAATGTTTGCGTTACTGCTGCTAAGCATAAATTAGTGCTGTTAGTAATCTTAAGGAAAAATATGCTAAGTAGTTAGTATTGCTAGTATAACTTAGTTACTACTGCTAGTGCAACTTAGTACTACTAGTGTAACTTAATACTGCTAGTATATATTAGTACTGTTAGTTACTACTGTTAGTATATGTTAGTACTGCTAGAGTAAAGTTAGTACTGCTGGTGAAGATTGAAGAAAATATTCTAAGTGGTTACTACTGCTTGTATACAGTTAATGCTGCTGGTGTATAAGTTACTACTGCTAGTGTTCAGAGTTAATGCGGCTTGTACAAAGTTACAACTGCTGAAAGATTACAACTACTGAAAGGATAAAGACTGCTCAGAAAAGATAAAGATTACTTAGTTGATAAGGATTATTATTTATAGAATAGATCTTTAAGAATATTCTAAGTTTTTTTAATATATTGTAAATCAACTAGGACTCTTTGGTGTATAAAAGGAGGTCCGAGGGTATAGAGTTCTATGTATCAAAAACGAGTCATAGAGTTGTTCATAGCTTCAAGGTTTTGTAACCCTAATACTAGTTAGAGTATTCGTATTAATATATTGAAGCTTTTGTTTGCTAATCTGTGTGTTCATTAGAATTACTGTTTCATTGAAGAACTCTTCTTATATTAAAGATTAGATTCCGCATAATATTTAGTATTATCAAATAAAGTTTCTATCATAAGTTGTGTAGGATTTATCTTGCATAACTAAACCTTACACAAACTAAGAAATTCAAGATCCATTGAAGTGGGATCAACAAGTGGTATTAGAGCTTGTTGCTTTGAGAAACTTTGCTGAGAAGACATGGATCAAGACTCGGTACATATGATGGCTGCATTAAAAGTGCCTATGCTTAAACCAGGTGAGTATGAGCTTTGGAGGATGAGGATGAAACAGTACATCCAGATGGTTGATTATTCTCTATGGGAAGTCATAGGGAATGGTAATGCACCTCCAATAACAAAACTTGTTGAAGGTGTTGAGACTATAATTGCTCCTTCAACTGCTGAAGAAAAGGCACAAAGGAGGTTAGAGTTGAAGGCTAGAAGCACTTTATTGATGGGCATCCCTAATGAACATCAATTAAAGTTTAACTCCATCAAAGATTCCAAGTCATTGCTGCAGGCTATTGAGAAGAGGTTTGGAAGGAATGCTTCTACTAAAAAGACTCAGAGGAATCTTCTAAAGCATTAGTATGAAAATTTTACTGCATCTAGCTCAGAGGTATTAGATCAAACCTTTGATAGGCTTCAAAAGCTTATCAGTCAGTTAGAGATTCATGGTGAAAGTATCTCACAAGAAGATGTGAATCAGAAGTTCTTAAGAAGTCTGTCACTAGAATGGAACACACATACCATTGTGTGGAGGAACAAGCCTGAGATTGATACATTAAGCTTGGATGATCTTTATAACAACCTGAAGATCTATGAACCAGAGGTCAAAGGTACATCAAGCTCAAATACAAACACACAAAACTAGCCTTTGTGTCATCAAACAGCACCATCAGTACAAATGGAGCAGTTAAGACTGGTCATGGTGTTACAACTGCTAGCACTCAAGCTACTACTGTTAACTCAACAACAATTGATAACTTGAGTGATGCTGTTATCTGTGCTTTCTTTGCAAGTCAACCAAACAGTTCACAACTTGACAATAAGGACTTGCAACAAATTAATCTTGATGATTTAGAAGAGATAGACTTGAGGTGGCAGATGGCTATGCTAACAATGAGGGCAAGGAGATTCTTGAAGAACACTGGAAGAAAACTTACTGTAAATTGTACTGAAACCATTAGGTTTGATAAGTCCAAGGTGGAGTGTTACAACTGCCACAAAAAGGGATACTTTGCAAGGGAGTGCAGGGCTCTAAGGAACCAAGAAAACAGGAATAGGGAGAACACAAGAAGGGTTATGCCAGTGGATTCCAATGCTTTGATCTCATGTGATGGTCTTGGTGATTATGATTGGAGTGATCAAGCAGAAGAAGGTCTAACTAACTTTGCACTCATGGCTTACTCTTCTACAAATTCTAACTCTGAGGTATCTACTGATTCAAACTGTTCATCATTTTCTTTAGAAAATGTTAAAATTCTTAAAGAACAAAATGAACAACTGTTAAAAGACTTAAGGACATCTAAGATAAATGTTATTACTTATAAAACAGGTTTAGAGTCTGTAGAAGCAAGACTTCTAGTTTATAAGAAAAATGAGTCTGTTTATGAAGAAGATATCAAGCTCTTAAAACGTGAGATTTATTTAAAAGAAGTATCCATTACAGAGCTTAGGAGGAAGTTGGAACTGGCTCAAAAACAAAAGGATGAAATTCAACTAACACTAGAAAATTTTGAGAATTCATCTAAAAGCTTAAGCAAACTACTAGACTGTCAGATAGTTGATAAGTGCAAAATAGGTTTAGGGTATAATGTTGTTCCACCTCCCTATACAGGAAACTTTATGCCTCCAAAACCTGATTTGTCATTCTCTGGTCTAGAAGAGTTTGTAAATGAGCCTATAGTTAGTAAGCCTACAGTTAAGAAGCCTGTAATTGAGACTAGTAAAGCTAAGGCTAGTGTAGACAAGCCTAAGGTAGTTAAGAAGAATAATGGTGCTCCAATTATTAAGGATTGGGTGTCTGATAGTGAGGAAGAAGATATGCCTCAGGCTAAGATTCAAAAGAAAACAGTTAAACCTAATTTTGCTAAAATAGAGTTTGTTAAATCTAAAGAGCAAGTAAAATCTTCTAGGAAAACTGTTAATCATGTTAATCAAAATAGACAAAACACTCATACTCCTAGAGGCAATCAAAGAAACTAGAATAATATGATGTCTTGGAGACTAAGAAGTATTTTTTAGATGTTTAACAAAGCTTGTTATGTATGTGGAAGTTTTGATCACCTGCAGTATGATTGTGATAACCATCAGAGACAGTTTAATAATAAAAAGATGGTAAAACTAGTGTGGAACTATACTCAAAGGGTGAATCACCAAATATTTTCTAGAATGACTCACCCCAGTCCTAAAAGGAACATGGTTCCAAAAGCAGTATTAATGAGGTCTGGCCTAGTATCACTTATTACTGCTAGACCAGTTAATACTGCTCAACCTAGATCAATAGTAAATAGTACAAGACCAATGACAAATGTTTTTAATAAAGCACATTCAACTGTTAGAAGACCCATTAACAACAAAACAACAACTAAAAAGAGTAATTTTAACCAGGGTGTTAATACTGTTAAAAATAAAAATGTTAATACTGCTAGGACAAAAGCAATAGTTAATACTGCTAAGCCAAAAGTAGTACTTAATGCAGTTAAGGGAAACCAGGTTAATGTTGTTAAGGCCTCAGCTTGTTGTGTTTGGAAACCAAAGACTAAAGTAATAGACCATATTTTTAAACACAACAGTGCATCAACCATTCTAAAAAGGTTTGATTATATTGATGCACAAGGCAGATCTAAGTCAGTGATGGCTTGGGTCCCCAAAAGAGACTGATTTTCTTACCACGTGTGCAGGGCAATCCATAAATGGATTTACAGGACCAAGGAGTAATTGACAGTGGATGCTCAAGGCACATGACAGGGAACATGTCCTATCTTACTGACTTTGAAGAAATTGATGGAGGATATGTTGCCTTTGGAGGTAACCCCAAAGGAGGGAAAATCACAGAGAGAGGTACAATCAAAACTAGTAATTTAGATTTTGAGAATGTGTATTTTGTAAGAGAGTTACAATTTAACCTCTTTAGTGTCTCATAAATGTGTGACAAAAAGAATAGTGTTCTCTTTAATGACACTGAATGTATTGTTTTATCTCCAAACTTTAAATTAACTGATGAAAGTCATGTTTTACTTAAAGTTCCTAGAAAGAACAATATGTATAGTGTTGATTTAAAGAATATTGTTCCTAAAGGAGTTCTAACTTGTCTCTTTGCAAAAGCCACATCTGATGAATCTAAATTTTGGCATAGAAGATCCGAACGAGTTGAATGTATTGTTTATCTCCAAAACTTTAAATTAACATGATGAAATGTCATGTTTAATACTTAAAGTTCCTTCCAGAAAGAACAATAGTATAGTGTTGATTTAAAGAATATTGTTCCTAAAGATGTCTACTTGACTCTTTGCAAAAGCCAACATCTGATGAATCTAAACTTGGCATAGAAGGCTTGGACACATACATTTCAAACTATAATAAACTTGTTAAAGAAATCTTGTAATGAGTTTTACCTACGAAAACTTTTTTGAAAATGATCACACTTGTGTGCTTGTCAAAAGGAAAGCACATAGAAGGCTTGGCCACATAAATTTCAAAACTATGAATAAACTGGTTAAAGAAAATCTTGTAAGAGGTTTACCTTCGAAACTTTTTGAAAATGATCAAACTTGTGTTGCTTGTCAAAAAGGAATGAATTGCCTAGTTGTCATAGATGATTACAGTAGGTTTAGTTGAGTTTTCTTTCTAGCTACTAAGGATGAGACTAGTGGCATTTTTAAGTCCTTTATAACTAGAGTAGAAAATCTATTATATCAAAGGGTTAAGGTAATTAGGTGTGACAATGGAACTGAGTTCAAGAATAAGGAGATGAATCAGTTTTATGAGAGAAAAGGTATTAAGAGAGAATTTAGTATAGCTAGAACTCCTCAACAAAATGGAGTAGCTAAGAGGAAAAATAGAACACTAATTGAGGCTGCTAGGACAATGCTAGTTGATTCTAAGCTACCTACTACTTTTTGGGCTGAAGCAGTTAATACTGCTAGTTGTGTGCAAAATAGAGTATTAGTAACTAAGCCTCATAACAAGACCCATTATGAACTTTTTCTTGGTAGAAAACCAGCTTTAGGCTTCATGAGACCATTTAGATGTCCTGTTACAATTCTTAATACCATAGATCACTTAGGCAAGTTTAATGGTAAGGCTGATAAAGGATTCTTTGTTGGGTACTCAATTAATAGTAAAGCATTTAGAGTATTCAACAGTAGAACAAGGATAGTTGAAGAGAACCTGCATGTCCAATTTAGTGAGAATACACCTAATATTACAGAAAGTGGACCAAATTGGCTTTTTGATATTGATTCACTAACAAAGTCAATAAATTATAAGCCAGTTGTTGCAGGAAATCAGTCTAATCATAATGCAGGTACAAAAGCATGTAATGATGCAGGTAAAGCTAGAATGGGACAGCACCAGGCAAAGATTACATTATGCTACCATTGTGGCCTGCTGATCTACCATTATCTCAAAATTCAAAGATTTCTCCTGATGTTGGATTCAAACCTTCAGTAGCTAATGAAAAGAATGTTACTGAAGAACCAAGAAAAGAAGGTGGTGATTCAAATAATGATCAAGAGAAAGAGGATGATAATGTGAACAGCACTAACAATGTTAATACTGCTAGTGATGGAAACAGCATAAACAATGTTAATGCTGTTAGTTCAACTCTTAATGCTACTGGCATAGAAGTTAATGATGTTGGTTCAAAAATAAGCATTGAACTTACAGATGATCTAAATATGCCTAAATTGGAAGATATTGTTTATTCAGATGATGATGAAGATGTTGGTGCAGAGGCTAACATGAACAGTTTGAATACAATTATGCCTGTCAGTCCTATTCCAACTACAAGGATACACAAAGATCATCCAGTTGAACAAATTATTAGAGACTTGAATTCAGCACCTCAAACAAGAAGAATGATAAAGAATTTGGAAGAACATGGTTTGTTTAGTTCTGTTCAGCAAAGAACAAATCATAAAACTTTAAAAATTGCTTGTTTGCTTGCTTTTTATCACAAGAAGAACCCAAAAAGGTAATTCATGCATTAAAGGATCAAAGCTGGATAGAGGCTATATAGGAAGAGCTTTTACAATTCAAGCTACAAGAAGTTTGGACTTTAGTGGATTTACCAAATAGAAAAAAGGCTATTGGCACTAAATGGGTCTTCAGGAATAAAAAGGATGAAAGAGGAATTATAATTAAAAATAAAGCAAGATTGGTTACTCAAGGGTACACACAAGAAGAAAGGATTGACTATGATGAAGTCTTTGCCCCTGTTGCCAGAATTGAAGCAATTAGGTTATTCTTAGCCTATGCCTCATATAAAGACTTTGTGGTGTACCAGATGGATGTCAAGAGTGATTTTCTTTATTGTAAGATTGAAGAGGAAGTCTATGTTTGTCAACCACCAGGATTTGAAGATCTAGACTTCCCTGATAGAGTATACAAAGTACAAAAGGCACTTTATGGATTGCATCAAGCTCTCAGAGCTTGGTATGAAACCTTGTCACCTTATTTATTGGACAATAGGTTTAAGAGAAGAAAGATAGACAAGACTTTGTTTATCAGAAGGGACAAAGGTGATATTCTGTTAGTTCAAGTGTATGTAGATGATATCATATTTGGCTCTACAAAGAAGTCATTATGCACAGAGTTTGAAAATATGATGCATAAGAAGTTTCAAATGGGTTCTATGGGTGAACTCACATTCTTCTTAGGATTGCAAGTAAAGCAAAAGGATGATGGGATTTTTATCAGTCAAGACAAGTATGTGACTAAGATTTTGAAGAAATTTGGTTTTACTGATGTCAAGACAGCAAGCACACCTATGGAAACTCAAAAGCCTTTGCTCAAGGATGAAGATGGTGAAGAAGTCGATGTTCATTTATATAGATCAAGGATTGGTTCATTGATGTATCTTACTTCTTCAAGACCTGATATTATGTTTGCAGTGTGTGCCTGTGCAAGATACCAAGTCAACCCAAAAGTGTCACATCTTTATGCTGTGAAAAGAATTTTTAGATACTTAAAAGGTCAACCAAATTGGTCCTTTTGGAATCTAAAAAGAATCCACCATTTGGATTTGGTGCCTTACCACAGATATTGATTATGCTGAGCAAGCTAGATAAGAGAGTCTACAACAAGAGTTGTCATTCCTTAGTTGTAAAGATTGATTTCATGTCATGCAAGAACAGACTATGGTTGCTGAATTCCATAACAGAGGCTGAAATATGTAAGCTGCTCAAGTTGAGTGGCCAAGTGTCTTTGGATTCAAATCAAATGGCTTGATTATGGGTATAAACTTTATGCATACAAAGATCGTATATATGATAATGGAGAGTACTATAGTGCAAAGTTAAAAACCCTGTTTTTTAATTTAAAAAACAAAGCACTTTGAGTTATTACATCACTTTATCAAGATTCTAAGGAAAAGAAGTTAATTCAAATGATCAAGATTCAACTGACAAAGAATGTTGTAGATTTGCATACAAAAGCATTTGATGTAAGTAGATTTTATATATATGATTGCTAGTATTAGGAATGCTTAATCTTTAAAATATTGTATATGAAAATAGTAAGAAAAAGAAAATGAGAGAGTTTGTGAGAATAAAAACAGAAAGAGAGATGTGTGATAAAAACAAGATAGAGTGATTTAGTGAGAAAAAGAATTGAGAGAATTTATGAGTTAAAAAACAGAAAGGAGAGGTTGTGGAATAAACATCCATAGTGTTTATGAGAAAAAGAATTGAGAGAATTTTGTGAGATGAAAAACAACAAGAGAGTTATTTTTAAACAGAAAGGAGAGGAATTGTGAGAAAAAAGAATTGAGAAAGAAATCAAAATAGACAGAGAGTTTTTGTAGCTAAAAGGTTAATTGATGATGGAAAAGTTGATTAGATATGTTATTAGAGTTAATGTTGTTGATCAAAGTTAATGCTGCTAGCATAAACTTACTGCTCGTTGGGAAAGTTAATGCTGCTAGAAGGCAACAAACTTGAGCTGTTTGCTAGGGAAATTTAATGACGCTAGCATAAAGAGCATAAACATACTACTGCTAGTTGAAAGTTAATGCTGCTAGGCATAACTTACAACTGCTGGTGAACTTAATGCAGATAGAAGGTAGTTTCATAAAATACTATATCGATTAAGGTATCATTCACTCATTTAATTGATTTCATTCAATCATGTACTCTCTAATCACAAACCCTAACTTAATTTCATTATTCATCATCAAAACCCATCACAATGACGACCCTAAAGTTTGCTGATTCACATAATTTGGTCGCGTTTTTGACTAAATCCGCTTAAAGTGAAGGGTTTGAGCAGATAGTGGATTTTCTTAATGCACACACTATCAAGTATGCACTAACGGTTCAACTCTACGATCTAATACTTCATGTATTTGAACAATTTTAGGCTACTGTCAATTGAAAAAAAACCTTTTGGAATGGCGGGAAGTACATACTTACACAGCCCAGCAGGATTAGGGCATAGAAAGGTATTGATACTGAAGCATCCGTATAGACAACGGCGACCACTTCTCAACTAGCTGATAGTGAAGGAATGGATTGCTTGCCTCAATGCACCATTCTTGAAAGAACTTAAAAGAATGGGGTCTCATGAAAAAATCACTTTCACAAAAGACTTATAATCTTACTATAAGAGGCATGTCTTGTCTCCAAACAAATGAAAATTACTTCATTCATACCATTTATGCAATGCCCTAAGTGCTGAAAGACTACTGCGCATAGAGAATGAAATTATAGGTATCTGATCATAAAGTCCAGAACTACACGTATATATAAACATATAAAATATAATAATTAAATACGTAATAATAGGCATAGCCAATAATAGTATAGAGAGTATTTTTCACGTCGGTTCTAGAAAATCGCTTTTAACACCAAAAAGCGAAATTATCACAAAACCACCACTGGAGCTCTTTCCTCGGGCGAAGAAGTGAATGGAAAATCAAACGTTCAAGTTGTAAACATCGAGCTTGAGCGATTATCACAACATAGAAGTTTTTGATTAGGTTTTTCTAAATCTACTAAAAAAGGGAAAACATAAAAAACAGAGGAATACTGAACTTTCTCTGGACACTTTCTAACACTATTTTTAAACTAATTACATTAATTTATAAGATTAAAAACTACAAGATTATACTAATAAACATCTAGATCAGAAGGCGAAATAAATGACGAAAATGCTTAGCAAGTGACGTGAAAATATTCATTAAACAGTGCGCGGTTTTACAAGTACAAATTAAAATCCTTCGAAACAAGTTTAAAAGAAATTTAAAATGACAAGTAAAGAAAGTGACTTTTTACATAGAAAAATAAAAAACAAAAAAACACAAAACATACCCAAAAGGTATCTAAATAATTGCATTACAAAACAATAAATGACGGCTATGTAAATTGGAACACTTCCTACTGACAATTTATTTTTTAAACCTTTTTAAACCCGCACCTAAATTCCAAAATCACTAATCACTTAGCAAGCACAAGTAAACTACTACACATTCATAAACAAATAAACTATCAATCAATCATAAGATCACAACGCAATAAAAAAGTCTTAAGCAAATAATTCTAAATTACTAGTAATAAAAAGGGTAATAAGGGTAACCGAATGAAGAACCGGCAATGATATAAAACCACCCGATCTTACAAACTTAATAACAAATTAATTTTATCACCTTTAAAGCTTTTTTACTTCACTAATTAGCGTATAAGGTGTTCAACTTATCTAACTAATTATTTTCATAAAAACTAAAAAGATCAAAACTGTTGATCAATTAATAACCTATAAGACCTCTTAAAGCTCCCGCCTTAGATGTAGTGAGGATGGAATAAGAAATAAGACATGAAAAGTAGAACAAAATAAGCTAATAAAAAGAGATGAAAACTTTAGATCTAAATCCTCCCGAAACTAAGGTGTTCAATCAAGTGAACTCGGATCGGGTATATTTAAGGATTTAGATCTAAGAAAAAAAATAAGCTAGAATTAAAAAGCAATAATTTTATGCTAGAAAATAAGCTAAAATATAAGATTTATTATTTTTAGATCTAATCCACCCGAAACTAAGGTGTTCAATCAAGTGAACGAGAGACGGGTATATTTAAGAGGATTAGATACACTAAAAACAAAACTAGAAAAATAAGCACATCGAAAATAAGCTAAAATAACGTCACTCGAAAAGCTCTAAAAATCAAAAACATTATAAAATAACTAGTCTAAATAAGCAATAGAAGTAGCTTATTAGAATATAAGCTAAAGAATAGGTGATCCAAAAAAATAAGCTATTAAGCATGACTTATTTGAAAAACAAAAGAAAAAGAAAGAGTAGAAGAAGAATAAGCATAAAAAAGTAAGCAATCAAAAATAAAAACATTAACGAAAGCAAACCTTTTATATAAAGCATCTTCATTAATAAGCTTCAAGGAGTTTTAATTACAATAAGAGCAAATAATAAAGCTTAAAAAGCTTATACAATAAGCTAAAACAAAATTATACTACTCCTAAAAACTAACCTACACTAAAAAACACACTAAAATTTCACTCTCTAAAATTTCTCTCACTAAATTCTCCCCCTCAAAATGAGCTGTGCGTCTTGTATTTATAGCCCAAAGTGGGTGAGGGCAATTTCGTCCTTTCAAGCCTCCATCCACTCATATTGCTGGATCTAGGGGTATTTTCGTCATTTTGCACTCCACCAACCGCCTCATTATTGCACATAGATTTGGTCACACGCCTCCTCGTACTGACTTGCTACAAGTACCGTCGAACTGACACACGCAGTGCCCACGTGTCACCAACTGATTGGTCCAAAAGCCGCCACCTGAACATTACCTACGTACTGACTTGTACAGTACATGGTAACAGGACGTGTACAAGTACCTTATCTCGTACCTCGTACCTCGTACCTGCCACCTGTACAATCTGACACACAATCATTAGAAGCGCCACGTGTCACCACCTGATTGGTGCCACGTGGCATTTTCACTGTTCACCCACCGTTGGTCAACCGCCGTCGGACCACCGTCAAACGGTGGGTCAACCGCGTCAACACGTCAACCTCCGCCGACCCCGGTCAAGATCGGCGGCGGTCAACGACTGTCCCCCCCCCCCAACGGTGGCTGGCCAACCGTTGACCACCACGCCGGACCACCGTCAATTGGTGGGCCGGGTTCGGTATTTGGGCCGGTCTGGTCGGTTCATGGGCCGGGTCGTGGTTCGTTCTGGATTCGGGTCGTCTTGGGAATAAAACCCTCGCATGATCGAACTCAAGCCCTCCTTGTGATATGAGGCTAGCAAAAACACAGCTTACCGCTGTGCAAGCATTGCTTAGATAATCATATGCAAAGAGTTAATAGTTGGGCTGAGCTATTAAGCTTTAACAGCAGCTGCTATTGTTATATTTGAGCTTGATAGTATGGGTCGGTCCGGCTCATATAAATGGTAACGGGCCGGCCCAATAAGAAATGAAAGCACCGTCGGAATCGTAATCTTGTGCTCTTTTCAAATCCGTGCTCGGTTTTATTCTTTTTTTTTGCTTCGTTTTTCGTCCTTTTGTGAATATCCGATACCTGCATAGTACAAACACAAAAACAAGCATATACATTGTATTTTCCATACATTTTTAGTCATTTAAGCGCGTTTTTAAAGGTAAAAGGTATGTGTAATTAAGCACATACCAAAATCAACCATACTAAAATATTGCCGTGTCCTCACGCAATGCTACAAGTAAGCACTTAGAAAACTAAGAATATCGATTCCCCTCGACTAATAACCTTGAAAAGTAGCTAAGTATTCATCGAGGGAAATTTAAGAATCAAAAGTTTGAATAAGCCCTATTTTTACCGTTAAATCAACCACCACTATTATTTTTGTATTTTTCCACTATCTACTTATTATTCAACTAACTAACATGATTGACTTCCGTTATTGGGATCATAGAACAAGATGCACTTTAATCCTAAAATGCCCCAAAAAAAGGATAAATTCATCGTTCCCGACTTTTCACTTATTCCAAACCAAGCTTAAAACAAAATCACCGTTAAGTACAAGTATAGATGCTAACACTACTCATATTTGCAATTTGTAAACTTTTCACTCCCGACAATTATTATATTTAGGCGAATGTGCTATTTCGAATTTCAACCATGGATCAACGGTTTTTTATGCAAAATCCTATGCTTCACGTTCCACCCGAGAATATTGAGTTTGAAGGCGAGATCATCCCATGTAGCGACTTTCGTCTCGGCACATCCCAACCTCATCGGCTAAGTGACCGGGCTTTTGACACCTCACGGAGACTAGTATCGGGACTCACGGACCTTCGTTTTCAAAATCTCTTAGGTTTTCCGTTAACACATATCTTATTCAATGTAATCATAAAATAGTCTTAGCTCAAAAGCATATTTAAATTTAAGAAAAAAGAAGATTTTCCATTAAACAATATAAACTTAAGCAACATTATTAAACATCGGTCCTTTAGAAGGCTGCAACATCGGCCACGCCTCCGACAAGATGCAGCAAACATATTTCGACCTTGGATTATTTTTTTAATTTTTTTTTAGAGCTTGAACAAATTATTATAACAAAGCTATACATTATCTATAATAGTGACAAGATCTTATAGAAAGAAGTTAGACTTACTAGAGTTTGATTGGATCTAATATGGCTTGATAAGAGTCGAAAATTACGAAATGATAACCTAAACCTTGGAGAAAGAATCAAGAACTCTCTTTTCTATCCCGTTGGTTCCAAAATAGCTTAAAGACCCTTTCCTAACCTTTCCTTAGCTTGGCTAAACAAGATATTTTAGTAGGGTTTAGTTTTGAATGTGAATTTTAAAAGTATGCATGTAATGCGTTGTATATATAGGCTAGAAACTTGGAGTGGTGGCCAAGTTGAGAAGAGTGGTGGCCAAGGTTAAACAAGGTGACTATTAGAAGCTAGGATTATAGCTTAGCAAGGTATAGAGTGGTAGTGAGGGTTCAAATAACAAGGGTGGTGACAAGTTGGTTTACTTGGAGCTTAAGGGGGTACAAGGCTTGTTTGCTAGCAAGGTTGGTGACAAGAGGTGAAAAGAAATCTAGAAAGTTGTGACTAAGGGCTAGGCAAGGTGGTGCATCATGGTGGAGGGTGGTTGCTAGGTTAGAACTTGGTTTGAGCTAGTTAAGGTGTTATCGGGGTGTTTAGGGTTATGGATTAGGGTTAGGGTTTAGGACGAGTATAGGTGGTGTAATTGGAGGGAAAAATAGTTTAAATGTTATGCTAGATGAGTTTGTAACTTGTGCTAGATAGGTTGTACGAAATCTCTAAAGAAAATTGAAAGGAAAATGCTTAATTTGAATTCTATGCATAACCGGGTTGTATTATGAGCTTAAAGGAGCTATACTAGGGTTTTGGAGGGAAACATAGTTTGAATTTTATGCATTGTAAACTTGTACACATGCCTTGAAAGCTTGTATATTTATTTTGTCTATAAACATTACACATAGTTAGGGTTTTGTTATAAACGTTAACGCATAAATCCGTTTTGTATTAAATGTTATGAAAGGTACGTTAAATAGATAACGTATGGTAAAATCCTGATTAAAACATATTGCTTGACATATTATAATGTTTACTTGCTATAAACGTTGATGAAATTGGCATTAGTAGGTTGCGTGAGCTCGTTTACTTTGGTAATGTAAGTTCCGTTACATTATGGATGGAAAAATATTTTCATAAAAATGGTTGCATCTAATTTAATAGATGGAAATTACACTGAGGAAAATTTCATCTAATTTAATAGATGAATAATTACATAGAATAAAATTATGGGTTGTTATAATATGTGGTCGGTAATTACTAATTTTTTGTCATTTAGTGGTTAACCACAAATATTTACAAAATATTCTAATTGTACTTAAATATCTAATTTAGTTCATGTTTTTAGAAGGAAAATATTGTTTAACATTAAAATAGAAAGATTTGCTAGATTTGGAAAGATATGAAAGATTATTTCTATTTATGGTTAATCCTATTTTTTATTCACTAATGTAACTAGTTATTAATTAAGTAAATGTTTGCTTGAAATCATTTGTTTAGTAGGGATGTAAGCAAGTTTACATGGGTTTATGCAAATGATTAAACTAGTATGCATGACAAAATATTTTTCTTTGATCATTAACTATGCTTTATAATGCTATATTCATACCTTAAGTGATTTGGTGTTGGTATGTAAACTTACGACTAAATAACTTGTTTACGTAAACTTTTACGTAGTATGACATTATATTTGTTATTATCAAAACTTGAAGGTCATTAAATATAAATATCGTTTTTACTCGAATATTTGTATTAACATTTGGTATACCTGAAAATTAGGTTCATGTTGCTTACAGACTTGAAACATGGGCACATGTATACTCATTCAAGGTCAACCCATGTAATGGAAGGGACATGTGGCCAATAATTGAGTTTAGAACAGTCATACTACCACCTTGTCACAAATCACAAGTTGGCAGGCCACCAAAGAAGAGGAAGAAGTCAGTTGATGAGCTTGCAAGTCAAAGTTGTTCAACAGGCAAGCAGTATGGGAAGGGCAAATCAGTTAAGTGTAGTAAATGTGGAAACTTGGGTCATAATAGGAAAGGATGTAGGGGTCAAGGTGGTGCAAGTCAAGGTGGTGGTTCTAGTCAACAGAGTGCAACACCAAGCCAAGCTTCTGGTGCAAGGAACAGCTCAAGCCAAGCTGATGGTTATGGTCAACCTAGTGCATCACCAAGCCAAGCAAGTTAAGGACCAAGCCAAGCTGATGGTAGTCAACATAGTGCAACACCAAGCCAAGTAAGCCAAGGACCAAGTCAACAAAGTGCATGACCAACTCAAGCAAGTCAAGGACCTAGGCAAGCTTTTTAAGCACCAAGACCAGCTTCAAATGTGATGAGGTGTCGTTTTATACACTTTTTCAGGATCATTTAACCCTCTAAATCATGAAAACATGCCCAGGTTATGTGCTTCATCGTTTTTTTTAGCACTTGGATAGCATTTGGAGGTAATACACGTGACTTGGTCTCAATTGGAGAAGAAACAACAAGACCACGACTCTACACCAACTATCTTGATGAAATTCCAAACAGTGGCTGAAGACGGTGTCGCAAACATTAAGCGATGGCATCAAGATCATTCAAACGACGGCGTCGGGACCCTCACAACGGGGTCAGAACGTAGCCGACTTAAAGAAACTCTAGAAGATTCGGCGTCACAAGACAAAGATGACTATTCAACTTGCGCGCGAAGTACCAGATATTGTTTTTATCATAACTCCTTCATACGAACTCGGATTCTGACGATTCAATAGCCCATGCGATCGCAGCGAGAAAATCTACAACTTGGTCAAAAATGACAACGCGACAGCTTCAGGATTTTCCTAACGGCGTCAGGATGTGCGAATTAGGGTTTGCCTATAAATATAGCCTCATAACTTCGTTTTTATCAAGCCCCAACCCTAAGGCCGATTCTAGGGTTTGGGTAGGTGTTTTCTAGCAACTTAGAAGGTCTTATTCCATTCATAAACATCTTGTAATGGTTTGGATCCTTGATTATATCTTTATTATGTCTTCAATTCTAATTGTTGATTGTTCTTATTCAAGTATGCTTAGCTAATTCATCTAGCATTTATTTAGGATTGCATGAAACTTGTCAATAATTAATTAGATCTTATTGTTTTACTATTGATGTTATGGATCTTCTATATTCATCATGAAGGCGTAATAAATTCAATGAGTTTAATTGATTTTAGTTTATAATTCTTATCTTTTATTGCTTCTTGTTGATGGATGTGCACGTTAGGCTCTAGAAAACTAGCCATAAAATATTACATTGGCATAGACGTCTAGGGAAACGTAAGTGTGTAGAAAGGATATCATCGATAACAGTCTTCATACTACCTTACCCCTAATATGGTTGATCTCTCTTAAGTGATATAATGCATGTAATGTACTCTTAATGGCCTTGTAATAGTCTTCATACTACCTTACTTGTGCGTTGCCTTAACGGAATATTACATAGATGGCGGGTTCGTGTAATTCGTCCATGAATTAGGAAATACTTACACATCGCATCACAAGTGTGACAAAGAAAAAGGTAGAATTTGATAGCTAGCAAGGAGTAGTGCATCCTAGGCAATACGCTTCGTTGTATAATTGTTTTCTAGTTTATTTTATTAGAAGTAGTAATTAGTTTAAAACAAACCAACCTTCAAACCCGAGATTTACTTGCTTTCATAAAATATATAAAAATACAAAAAATAATCTTCCTTCAACCCCTAGACCTTATTGAACATTTGATCCGACCTTCACAGTGCTATTCCCCTTGAGAACGATAACAACCCCCGAGTCTTGCCTATACTACACTACAACGGTTAGGTACTCTGCCTAGGGAGTTGTAAAACTTCTTGCGAAGTCTTTCGACAACCGCATCAAGTTTTTGGCGCTGCTGCCAGGGAATAGCGTAGGTTTCGGATTCTATCTAGCTTAGGTCTACTCACAAGATTCCTATCAAGTGAGATTTTAAATTCTTGTCAACTAGCTTTCTCATAATATATCTTTTCTTTGTTCCCTTTGTTTTGTAAATCACTCTTTCGTTCACCATCATGATGTACGAAAGACTACCCAACATACCCTTTCAAAACCCATTCTTTTCGTTCCAAAGATATACCTTGATGTTCCAACAACATCAAGATGAATCTCTCTACGATGCGTGGACTCCTTTCAAAAACTTAATCCAAAGATTCCCTCATCATGGCCTCAATTTATAGTCCCTTGCTCAATTCTTTTATGATCATGTCTATAGATATACTCAAAGGGATCTTGACTATGCAGCAGGTAGGAACCTTAAGGGATTAAATGGTGAAAAAGCATGGGAAACCATTAAGGATTATACCTAATGCGATAAACAGTAGAGAAACCCAACTAACACTATTTCTGACCAAACTAAAGCAAATTTGAAGGCTCAATTAGTTGAGAATGAGGTGGTTAGAGTTATGATACCTAAGTGCATGTCATGGTTAGATGCATACGATGAGCCTATAGGTGATATGGAGGATAAGGTGGATAATCCAAGCACACAAAGTGTAACATTTCTCAATTTCAGGTCATTTTACGACTCCTATTATTCGTTACTATTTATTTTGGTCCGATACGCGTTTACTTTTAATTTAACTTTTAAAGCTAAATCGCGTAGACTAGAAATAATCATTCAATGTAAACGGTCATCAAATAAATTAAGGTTTACATCAATCAAGTGTTATATAATTTTTAAGAAGATAATTAATGACTCTGCGTGTTTTATTTTTATTGGTCACGTAAAAGGCTTACGTTTCGTAATAAAATACATTTAGACACACCCCAAAAATACCTAGACTCAAACCAATAACCACTTTTAAATCTTAAACACAAAATTTAATCAAATCATGTGTTACTAACTCATGTTGGCCGAATATGGGTAAGTATAACCCATAAACCCATTTGTCCCATACATATATACACCTAGAAATCTTCCTAATATCCTTTAAGTACATGTACAACCTATGTTTAATTAAAACATGTACAACATGTCCCTAACTAGCTCATTACTCAATGGTTAATAACCATTTTGTTCTCTTTGTTTCCCTCTTGATACCCGCGGCTAAGGAAACACACACACAACCCATAAGATTTTAAATCTTAACAAATCTTGTACATATATCTTGTAATTAAGAGTTGTACTAGTAAGGTATTATCAAAACTATGGGAGATTAACTAGAAACCACAATACCACCGAATTAGGGCACGGTTTGGTTTGGATTAGGGACAAGGAAATGTAACTAGCTCATAAGCCTATAAATACCCATCTACACTTGACATAAAACTCTTCTTGAAACTTATAAACACTCCCTCTCAAACAAAACATATTGTTTCCCTTGTCTCGGGTCATAAAACGCAAACAAACACCCTCACCATTTCATTCGAACCTACAAATAACTCTAGGGTTTTCATACAAGGTAATAAGAAGGATCACGAGCCAAGGTTGGGTATTTGTGTGAGCTTTGAAACTTAGGTTTGATATACGATCGTGTGACACGTTTGGGTTGTCATTCTACACGTCCAAACTCGACATCAAGACGCTAGGACCCTTGTAAGTCCCGTGCCAAACCTATACGTGATCATATCATACTTTCATTCTTTGTTTGCTAGTCAATGGGTCACGTAGTATGTAAACAATAAACTAACGAGGGATTAGACATGCTAAAGGGCAAAACATACTTGTTATATGCATTATCTATACGTGTATATGTATTCACGCATGTATACATGTAAGAAAATCTCTTGTGTGGTGCTAGAACATAATAAAACTTGTGAGATGTGATTTACTAACAAGCTAAGGCTTAAGTGTTTTCGTTTAAATGAAAGTGTGGAAACTAACATTGACGCTAACACTTACACGCGAATTTTACGAAAACTATACGTAAACTTTTTAAGAAAACTTGATGAATAGGCTCGGGAAGATGTATACGAACTTGTTAAACAATTGCATGTGGCGAACTCGACTCGTATATAAGCTACGTGAATCCGTTTTGGTGCTAGTAATCCTAATAAGCTTAATGGGCCACTAATGGACCTTATTGTACCCAACAGTCCACTAACAGACGCTAATGGGCCCAACAGTCCGTTGGTTGGGGCCCATAGCTTATTAATAAGCCCACTTTAGCTTATCGAAGGTTTATAAAACTCATTTAACTCGTTGATTAGTAAAAAGCAAATGGAAACCCTTAACGGGCCACTAGTGGACTCGTTAGACCTAACCAGGCCCAATGGCCACGTATAAGCTTATTCAGCTTATTGGCTAACTTACTCAGCTTATAGGGCTTATGATAAGCCTTAGAAAGTTAATGGACCTAAGTGAACAAGTCTAAAAGATTTAAATGCTATACGGGTTCCTATTGGGCCCCAAAAGCCCATTAACGAGCTTATTGGCTTATAAATAAGCCGAGCAATAAAAACAGACCAATAAGTGCTTATTGAGATAAGAAAAATAAGATGGATCACATATGAAACCCTAATGGACATTTAAAAGCCTTCGGGTTAAGGTTATTGGACTAACGAGCCCAATAAGCTCAAAATAAGCTCATCCGAGCTTATTATTGAGCCAAACAGTTTCAATAAGCTTAAATAGGCTTAATGAGGACTTATGTGCATTTGAAAACTAAATTGGACATTTAAATTACTTATTGGACCTTAACGGGCCCAATAAGGTCCAATAAGCCTAAATAAGCTCATCCGAGCTTATTTATAAGCTGCCACAGCTTACATGGCTTATTGGAGCTTAATAAAAGTTATTGCCACTTGTTAGAACTTAATTGGGCTTAAAATGTAATTTTTGTAAGTTAAGGGACTAAAAGTGTCGAAAATGGAAACTTGGGGTTAAAATTGTCAAAAACTGTTTCTATAAAGTCTATGGGCTGTTTTGTCACTTCTGAAACTTAAGGGACTGTTTTGAGAACATAATGACCTAAAGTGTAATTGTTGTAAAGTTGAAGGACTAAAAGTATAAACATGGAAACTTAGGGGTTTAAAATGTAAATTTTATATTTTCATAAACATAGGGATTGTTTTTGTACTTTTAGAAAACCTAAGGGTATTTCATGAGCAAGGATGATTTTGATAACCACTTAACGTATCAGACGGGTATTAATATTTATCGGATATTATTCAAGTTAAACCACAACTTAATAAATATGTATATTTATTAATAACATACACTTGAACATATGTAATCGTATACCTTCCCAAGAGCTATCAAGTCAGGACAAATTCAATAAACATGTGCACCACCACACAAGTGATAACAGTATATATAAACTAGCAATTTATTGTAGTTTATGCATTAAGCCGTTAGCCTAAACTGGTAGACTAAGACTGGCCGTATTTACTTAGGTATTTGACGGTGTGATTCATTTGCCATACTTGGATATATTTATCATTTTCAGAGGACTACTTACTAAGGTGAGTTCATAGCCCCATATTTTACAATTATTTAAATGATTTACATCTTTGGGGTGAGAACATGCTTTGTTTTACAAATTGGACGCAAGTGTACATTTTATACTATGATTACGTGTTTGCCTAAGTAGCGATAACCCACTGAGCCCTTTTATCATGAACTGTCAATTACTAGATTGTGAGCGCGAATGTTATAAATAGATCTATTTGGGATTGACATCCCCGTTTGGGTGAGTAGCGCTCACTGTGCCGGGTTGCCGGACAACAAACGTATACCATGTCGGATTTGGGATGTTGCGGGTTAGAACATCATTCACGGGCAAATATTGGCAATATATTGCATTCACACATGTCGAGCTTCAGTGTCATGAGCTTAGGAAAACGTAATTACTTCTTATGATGTTTGCATCTGTTGCTTAATCATACACTTGGAAATCTTGCGGTCCTACTATTGATTTACATAAACCTATGAATTCACCAACTTTATGTTGACGTTTTAAGCATGTTTTTCTCAGGTCAATAAGGCACGAGGTGCCAAGATACATTGGGGGTCACTCTTTGGAGAGTCAGTACTAAAGATTTGGGGCGTATTACATTTTGGGAACATTTGTTATAAACCGAAATCTTTACTTATATTGTCAAACAATTTGAAGCCATGAGCTTATGTAATGAACAAGTATTTTGTTAATCCAATGTATCTTTTCAAAACGACACGTTTAGTGGTCGTTCTCATATCTTGTGCTATTGATCTATGAAGTAACGCCCTCGGATATTCAATATTCCGCTGCTACCCAGATTTGGGGGTGTTACAGATTGGTATTAGAGCCAAGGTTATAGAGAACCAGGTCAATAGTTTTTGTCTGGACTATAACCATTTTCAAACACTGCATTCAAAATGGGGTTTGCACGGGACACGCATACATTACTTGTTTGCAATCTAGCATACATGCTTACATGACATACACTATTTTAGCATTAGTAGTTTACTAAGTGCTTGCGTGATTGATATACGTGTATATAAATTATATTACATATGTTAATATAAGAGTCTTATAATTAATACTTATATAAGTTTACTTTACTGTTCCTGCAGACATGTCTTCTGCATCATCTGCGGTTACCTACACTTCCGTCTACACCGACTCTGAGCCAGGCAGAGTCTTCTGGGGAGCCAATGAGGAGATATCTAACGGTGGTTCTCCACGAGTCATCGTATTAGGATACGATAGACTCCCCATGCAGCCGGTAGCCCCACCATCACCGGATTACATACCAGGCCCCGAGGAGCCACAGACACCAACAGTACCACAGGACGAGGATGAGCATGAGCCTATGTTCATACAGCCACATGATCCTGACTACGTGCCAGAGCCTATATACCCTGAGTATATACCATTGGAGGATGAGCATGAGTTTCCGGTTGAGGAGCAGCCATTACCTCCTGTTGATTCACCTACTGCTGAGTCACCAGGATATGTTGTTGAGTCGGATCCAGAAGAGGATCCAGAGGAGTATGAGGATGATGAGACCGAGGATGGTCCGGTTGACTATCCCATGGACGGGGGAGAGGATGGAGATGATGATGACGGCGATTCATCCGGGGATGACGCCGATGATGAGGATGAGGATGAAGAGGATGAAGATAAGGAGGATGAGGAGGAGGAGGAGCACTTAGCTCCGGCCGACTCCGCTATTGTTGTACCTACTGTTGAGCTTGTTTCCCCACCTGAGGGAACAAAGCCTGTTATACCACCACCCTCCACTGACATTACTACCACTGGAGCTAGGATTACTGTCCGGCTTCAGGCTTCCATATCCCTTCCACCAGAGGCAGAGGTTGAGAGACTTCTAGCCATGCCTACTCCACCACCATTGCTAGGTGCACGGCCCCATCTGCACATTCATCACCACCACCTGTGCCATCACCATTACTACCATCATCTGGGTGTCCAACCCAAATCCAGACACTTAGGATAGCCTCCACTCAGGCCCTTATTGATGCGGTTACTGCCGCATTACCATCACCTCCACTACCACCACTACCACCATCTCTATACATACCACCACCTGTTGACCGTAGGGATGATATTCCCGAGTCCGAGCGGCCACCTCGCAAGAGGTCGTGTTTGTTTGCTCTAGGCTCCAGGTATGAGGTCGGGGAGAGTTCTACTGCTAGACCTACCGGAGGTCGGGGGATCGATTATGGGTTTGTCAGCACCGTATATGCTAAAGCGAGACGACGGGGGATTAGAGAGGTTGGGTATGGTATTAGGGATACTTGGGTGGATCCGGCAGAGGCAGTTCCTGAGATAGCACCTATGACTATGGGAGAGGTCAATACTAGGGTTACAGAGCTTGCTGAGCTCCATGATCATGATACACAGGACTTATATGCTCTACTAAAGGATGCTTAGGATGGTAGGACTCGCATATCACAGCGAGCACTATGGGACTCGCAGCGGTTGAATGCTATAGAGGATAGGGATAGCTCAACAGGAGGACAATATGATTGTAGAGGAGGAGGCCTATGCTTCCCGAGAGGCTTGGGCTCACTCGATAGGATTGAGTCAGGCGGTCCATTTTGAGCTTCAGACCCACCGTGAGCAGGTATATGCACACGAGTCTCAGCTCCATGCACATCAGACACAGCTACAGCTGCAGGGTACTCTTATTCAGACACAACACCAGGTACATGAGACTCGCTCTCAGATGCAGCAGGCTGAGATGGCAGAGCTTCGAGAGACTAACCGTAAACGTAAGGGACAGATGGTAGAGATTCTCTGAGTGATGAGAGACATAAGACGAGAGATGAGTGACATGCAGGCCGAGTTGTTAGCACTGCGAGAGCAGCAGAGGAGAGCTAGACAACCAGGACCAGATGTTAGAGTTCCAGATCACCAGGATGCTTCTAGAGATGCGGATAGTCACATCTAGTAGTTTATGTCATTTTACTTTGCTAGACAATTGTTCAGGCATGTTAAGTATTAGGGGTTCTCCCCGCTAGCATAGCCTTAGATCTTTTGTATTGTATTTTGTGTACCAAAAACTATTTCATGTAAAATTTTCCAAGTTATGAATGAAATAGATGTGTTATGTTGTACAATATACCTCTCTTGTGTTGTTGTCTCATATGTAAATTATTGTATATCTCGTCATGATTATGACCTCACATTTCGTCTCTTGTGATTTAGACGAATCATGGCACCTGTGACAAGAAGAGGACCGAATACCCCACCTAACAACACCAACCCAAACAACATGCCTCCAGAATCCGTTCAAGCTATGATTGATCAAGCTCTTCTGCCAAACTCTACTAATGGAGATGGAAGCCACAGTTCACACGGGGATAACTAAAGGAACATGCAAACTGCGCGCCCTTGTTTCTACGATGACTTCATGAAATGTCAACCTTTGAACTTCAAAGGGACTGAAGGCATTGTCGGTTTAACTAGGTGGATTGAAAAGATGGAGTCAGTCTTTAATATCAGTGGTTGTGCTATTGAAAATCAGGTTAAGTTTGCCACATGCACTCTGTTAGGTGTTGCTTTGACTTGGTGGAATGGTCAGATAAGAACCTTAGGTCCTGAGGCATATTCAATGACTTGGGAAGTACTCAAGAAGAAAATGACAGACAAGTATTATCCACAGGGTGAAATCAAGAAACTAGAAATCGAGTTGTTGAACCTAAAGGTCAAAGGGAATGATGTTCCAACATACACTGAACGTTTCTAACAGCTGACCCTGATATGTATCAAGTTTGTTGCTAATGAAACTGAGAAGGTTGACAAGTACATCAGTGGACTTCCTGATAGCATTTATGGAAATGTCAAGTCTGCCAGACCCAAGACGTTGGATGAGACTATTGAGTTGGCCAACGACTTGATGGATCAGAAACTCCACACCTACGCGGAAAGGCAGATTGACAACAAAAAGAAGGCTGATGATTCATCCAGAAACAACCATGGACATCAACAACAACCCTTCAAGAGGCAGAATGTCGCCAAGGTCTACAATATGGGGACAGGTGAAAAGAACCCCCCAAGTGCACCAAGTGCCATTTTCACCATAATGGCCCGTGTACTCAGAAGTGCCACAAGTGCAACAAGGTAGGGCACTTTGCCCGTGACTGTAGGAGTTCTGGCAACACAAATGTTTCTAATACTCAGAAGGGAATGGGATAAATCCCAAAGGAAATGGTTGTTTTGAATGTGGAGCTCCAGGACATTTCAAGAGAGATTGTCCAAAGTTGAAGAATAAGGATGGGGGAAATGGGAGTGTACAAGGCTGGGCATATGCAGTTGGAAATGCGGAGAAGAATGGGAATGTATCGAGGAACCCGGACTCCAATGTTGTTACGGGTACGTTCCTCTTAAACAACTGCTATGCATCTATCTTATTTGACACTGGTGCCGATAGAAGCTATATATCTACTACGTTTAGTTCCCTGATTGACATCGCCCAAACTCCATTAGAAAATAGTTATGATGTCAAATTAGCTGATGGGAAAATAGTCAGGGTAGACACTATTATACGGGGTTGCACTTTAAATTTCTTAAACCATCCGTTCAACATAGATCTAATGCCCGTAGAACTGGGTAGTTTCGACGTTATTATCGGCATGGATTGGTTAAGAAGGTGTCACGCCGTGATCGTGTGTGATGAGAAACTTGTTCGAGTTCCCTATGGGAATGAAACCTTGATTTTTCATGGTAACAAAAGTAACAATGGCAGAGAATCTCGGTTGACCATTATCTCATGTTCAAAGGCTCAAGAGTACATGGCAAAAGGATGTCAAATCTTTTTAGCACAGATATCCGCCAAGAAAGAGGAGGACAAGTCGGAAGGAAAGCAACTTAAGGATGTACCAATCGTCCGAGATTTTCCTAAAGTGTTTCCCGAGGACTTGTCGGGTCTTCCTCCGGCTCGACCAGTGGAATTCCAGATCGACTTAATTCCAGGAGCCGCGCCCGTAGCTCGAGCACCGTATCGATTGGCACCGTCCGAAATGAAGGAATTGTCGGAACAACTACAAGAGCTTTCCGACAAAGGCTTCATAAGACCTAGTTCCTCACCTTGGGGAGCCCCGGTCTTGTTCGTCAAAAAGAAGGATGGGTCATTCAGGATGTGCATTGACTACCGGGAGTTAAATAAGTTGACAGTGAAGAATCGTTATCCGCTCCCGAGGATCGACGATTTATTTGATCAGCTTCAAGGATCCAGTATTTATTCGAAGATATATTTTAGATCGGGTTATCACCAGCTTAGAGTACGAGAGCAAGACATGCCAAAGACGGCATTCTGAACTCGGTATGGTCATTACAAGTTTCAGGTTATGCCATTCAGGCTAACAAATGCACCTGCGGTATTCATGGACCTCATGAACCGAGTGTGCAAGCCCTACTTGGATAAGTTTGTAATTGTCTTCATTGATGACATACTTATTTATTCAAAGGACAAGAAAGAGCACGAAGAACATCTTAAAGTAATCTTGGAATTGCTTAAGAAATAGAAGTTGTATGCTAAGTTTTCAAAATTTGAATTTTAGATTTCGAAGGTACAAGATAGAATCTATCAAAGATTGGGCATCTCCTAAGACACCGACGGAGATCCGCCAATTTTTAGGTCTTGCTGGTTACTATCGAAGGTTCATCGAAGGATTTTCGAAGATTACTAAATCAATGACAAAGCTTACTCATAAAGGAATCAAATTTGATTGGGGGGAAAAGGAAGAAAACGCTTTTGAGTTAATAAAGCAGAAGTTGTGCAGTGCGCCAATTCTGGCTTTACCTGAAGGAAGCGAAGGCTTTGTGGTCTATTGTGATGCTTCACATAAAGGCTTAGGCGTTGTGTTAATGCAGAGAGAGAAGGTGATTACCTATGCTTCTCGACAACTAAAAGTTCACGAGAAGAACTACACCACTCATGATTTAGAACTTGGATCGGTGGTGTTTGCTCTAAAGATATGGAGACATTATCTGTACGGAACCAAGTGTACCGTGTTCACCGACCATAAAAGTCTACAACACATTCTTGACCAAAAGGAACTTAACATGAGGCAACGCCATTGGCTAGAGTTGCTAAGTGATTATGATTGTGACATTCGTTATCACCCGGGAAAGGCAAACGTAGTGGCCGATGCATTGAGCCGTAAGGAACGGATTGAGCCATTGTGGGTTCGAGCCTTAGTTATGACTATTGCTTGGATCTTCCCAAACAAATACTAGAAGCTCAAATCGAAGCCCTGAAACCAGAGAACCTTGAGAATGAAGATGTAGATGGTATGATCAGAAAGGATATACCCAAGGAAAAGTTGGAACCACGCGCCGATGGAACTTTATGTTTAAACGGCAGAAGTTAGTTACCATGCTATGGCGACTTAAGATTCGTGATTATGCACGAATCCCACAAGTCAAAGTATTCTATCCATCTCGGTTCTGAAAAGATGTACCAAGACATGAAGAAGCTATATTGGTGGCCCAATATGAAAGCTAACATCGCCACCTATGTTAGAAAATGCTTGACATGTGTAAAGGTCAAAGCCAAACATCAAAGGCCATCAGGATTATTAGTACAACCAGCAATACCCGAGTGGAAGTGGGATAATATCATGATGGATTTTATCACCAAACTTCCTAAGTCGTCACATAGTTTCGACACCATCTAGATGATCGTGGATCGACTTACAAAATCTGCTCACTTCTTGCCAATAAGGGAGAATGACCCATTGGACAAGTTGGCAAGGTTATACCTGAATAGGATAGTAGCAAGACATGGAATACATATTTCAATCATTTGTGATCGTGATGGGAGATTCACATCAAATTTCTAGAGATCATTTCAGAAGCTTTGGGTACAAATATAAGTATGAGCACTACGTATCATCCAGAAACCGATGGCTAGAGCGAGAGAACTATCCAAACTCTCAAGGACATGCTACGTGCTTGCGTGATCGATTTTGGCAAAGGATGGGTTAAGCATTTGCCATTAGCCGAGTTTTCATATAACAACAGTTATCACGCTAGCATAAAGGCCGCACCTTATGAGGCACTTTATGGCCGAAAATGTCAATCACATGTGTGCTGGGCCGAAGTTGGAGAAGCTCAACTGACTGGTCCGGAATTGATCCAAGGAACAATGGAAAAGATCGTCCTGATCAAGCAGAGAATTCAAGCTGCTCAGGATCGATAAAAGAGCTACGCTTATTTGAAGCGAAAGCCGATGGAGTTCAAAGTTGTGGATAGGGTTATGCTCAAGGTCTCACCATGGTAAGGGGTTGTACGATTCCGTAAGCGAGGTTAGTTGAACCCGAGATATGTCAGACCTTTCAAGGTGTTAGCCAAAGTTGGGAAAGTTTCCTACAGGCTGGAACTTCCTTAAGAGTTGAGCAAAGTTCACCATACTTTCCATGTGTCTAATCTAAAGAAATGTTACGCTGACGAACCATTAGTCATGCCGTTAGAAGGAATTCACGTTGACGATAAGCTCCAGTTTGTGGAAGAGCCCATTTAAATCATGAAACGAGAGACCAAACGATTGAAGCGAAGCCGGATACCATTGGTTAAGGTTCGCTGGAACTCTAGGAAAGGTCCTGAGTTCACCTGGGAACGTGAATATTCGTTCAAACAAAAATACCTACAGCTTTTCATAAACTGGGCTTCGTCATCCGCTACAAGGTCTTAAGCTTTGAGGACAACGCTCTTTTAATGGGTGGAGACTGTAACATTTCTCAATTTCAGGTCATTTTACGACTCTATTATCCTTAACTATTTATTTTAGTCCGACACGCGTTTACTTTTAATTTAACTTTTAAGCTAAATCCCGTACACTAAAAATAATCATTTAACGTAAACGGTCACCAAATAAATTAGGGTTTACGTCAAACAAGTGTTAAGTAATTATTAGGAAGATAATTATTGACTTTGTGCATTTTATTTTTATTGGTCACGTAAAAGGCTTACATTTCATAATAAAATACATTTAGACACACCTCGGAAATACCTAGACTTACCTAGACACAAACCAATACCCACTTTTAATCCTTAGACACAAAATTTATTAAATTCTTGTGTTATTAAACCTTGTTGGTTGAATATGGGTAATTTAAACCCATAAACCATTTGTCCCTAGTGCTTAGCCAACTAGAAAATCCTCTAATGATCTCTAGAGTACTTGTACATCATAATGTTAATTAAATCTTGTACTAATTGTCTCTACTAAGCTTATTACATAATGGTTAATAACCATTTTGGCCTCTTTTATCCCATATGCCGCGGTTAAGAGAAATCCCACACACACAACCATAAGATTTTCATAATCTAGCAAATCTTGTACGAATATTGAGTAATTAAGGAAATATACTTAGTGGTTTAGCAAGAAACCATTTAAGGTTAACTAGAAACTACAAAACTACTTCTTAGGATTCATTTTTGGTTAGGCAAGAACTAAGGAAAACTAACTAAGTCATAAGCCTATATATACTCACTCACATTGTTACTTAACAGACTTCTTAAACTCTCAAACTCTCTCACAAGGCTAAACCCTCATCATACATCTCTTTTACATTTGGCTCATAATAAAACCGAACCTATACGCATCCACATTTCAAAACTAAGCACACAAGGTGTACTAAGTTTGCATATAAGAGTATTAGGAGGAGTATACAAGTAAGGATTCGGGTAAACAAAGCTTTGAAGCTTAGGGTTTATACACGTTTGTGTGTGAACGAATTTGGGTTAACTACCCAATATACATTCAAGACTCTAAGACCCTTTGTAAGTCGAACTAAGCTTCCTTATGTCATATCTCATCTGTTGTTCTTCCTAACTAGTTATACGGGTCGTGTATATTGATAACTAGCAAACCTACGTGAGCATAAACATGCATGGTTCAACCCATGCATGGTTCACGCGTGTATATTACCTATACATGAACTTGTGTGGTGCTAACATGTATGAAACAAGGTTAAATATCAACTTAAGGTCTAAGCCTTACGTTTAAAATGCAAGGAACTTATATGAAAACCACCCTATATATTCAAATTATACAAATCCTATACGTTAACTTATCACAAAAAATGAAATGTCTTGGCTTGGGAACGCGTACATTTGCTCATAGGACGAGTGCATGTGATTAAACGTGAATAACTAATCTTAATGAGTGCTTAATGAAGGATTAAACACCCTAGAATATAATTAGTAAACATAATGGACCACATTTAGGCTTGTTTAAACCCAACCAGATCCAACAGGCCTAACAGACCATGAAGGTGGAGTCCACAGCTTATTAATAAGCTCTATGAGCTTATTGTGGGGCTAAACGTGCTTATTGGACTCACATTGACCTTAAAATACCATTAGGAACCTAGCCGAACCCTTAATGGGCTTGTTAGCCCATTAACGAGTCCAAATGCAAGCCAATAAGCCACAACAAGCTTATACAACTTATTTGTGGGCTTATACAAGTTTAATAGCCTTATTGGACCTAGACAATGCTAATGGACCTTAATGGACCAAGCCTAAATGTTCAAATGCTATTTCGAGTTCATATTGGGACTAAAAGCCTATTAGCGAGGGTTATTTGCTTATTGAATAAGCTGAACCATAAAACAGACCCTAAAGTACTTATTTAGACTAGAACATAAGTTGTATAATGTGTAAAACCTTTTTACAACTTTTCGAGTTAAGGTTATTGGGCTAACAAGCCCAATAAGCTCGAATAAGCTCACCCGAGCTTATTTTCAACCAAACAAGTTCAATAAGCTTAAATGGACTTAAAAAGGGCTTATGTGTTATTGAAATCTAATTTGGACGTTTAAGTCGCTTATTGGACCTTAACGGGTCTAATAAGGCCCAATAAGTTTAATAAGCCCAAATAAGCTCATCCGAGCTTATTTAGAAGTTGACAACAGCTTATGTAACTTATTGGAGTAAATAAATCCAAATGTCATTTGTTAGAACTTAATTGGGCTTAAAATGCGATTTTTACAAGTTAAGGGACTAAAAGTGTCAATTTGCAAACTTGAGGGTTAAAACTGCCAAAAGCTGATTTTTTAAAGTCTAGGGACTGTTTTGAACACTTCTGAAACCAAAAGGGTAATTTTGAAAGTATAAGGACCAAAAGGGTAATTTTGTAAAGTTGAAGGACCAAAAGTGTACAAGTGAAAACTTAAGGGTTTAAAATGTAAATAGTATATATTTCATAAACCTAGGGGCTGTTTGAAATTATAGAAAACCTAAGGGTATTTTATAAACGAAAGTGATTTTAATAAACACTTAACGAATCGAACGCGTTATAATATTATTCAGGTATTATACGAGTTAAAACATGACTTAATAAATATGAATATTTATTAACAACACTTATACGTTCCCAAGAGCCATCACGTAAAGACAAATACAATAAACATGTGCACCACCACACAAATGATAACAGTACATATAAAATAGCAAGATATTGTGGTTTATACATTAAGTCTTTAGCATAAACTTGTAGACTAAGACTGACCGTATTTACTTAGGTATTTGACGATGTGATTCATTTGTTATACTTGGATATAATCCTCGTTTGGGTGAGTAGCGCTCACTATGCCGGGTTGCCGGACAACAAACGTATACCATGTCGGATTTGGGATGTTGCGGGTTAGAACATCATTCACGGGCATTTATTGGCAATTTATTGCATTCATACACGTCGAGCTTCAGTGTCATGAGCTTAGAAAAACGTAATTACTTTTTATGATGTTTGCATCTGTTGCTTAATCATACACTTGGAAATCTTGCGGTCCTACAATTGATTTACATAAATCTATGAATTCACCAACTTTATGTTGACGTTTTAAGCATGTTTTCTCAGGTCAATAAGGCACGAGGTGTCAAGATACATTGGGGGTTACTCTTTGGATAATTAATACTAAAGATTTGGGGCGTATTATATTTTAGGACATTTGTTATAAACCAAAATCTTTACTTATGTTGTCGAATAATTTGAAGCCATGAGCTTATGTAACGAACAAGTATTTTGTTAAATCCAATGTATCTTTTAAATGACACGTTTAGTGGTCGTTCTCATATCTTGTGCTATTGATCTATGAAGTAACGCCCTCGGATATTCAACATTCCGCTGCAACCCAGATTTGGGGGTGTTACAGATTGGTATCAGAGCCAAGGTTATAGAGAACCAGGTCAAAAGTTTTTGTCTGGACTATAACCATTTTCAAACACTGCTTTCACAAAAAGGATTTACACGGGACATACATGCATTACTTGTTTGCATCTAGCACATATATGCTTACATGATACACACTGTTTTAGCATTAGTAGTTACTAAGTGCTTACATGTTTAATATACGCATATATAAATTATATTATGTATATTACTATAAGACTCTTATAAGTAAAACTTATAGACATAAAATATAAAGATCTCTCTTATAATTAATACTTATATAAGTTATTTTTGCTTTTGCAGTAGTCATGTCTTCTGCATCATCTGCGGTTACCTACACTTCTGTCTACACCGATTCTGAGCCAGGCAGGGTCTTCTGGGAAGCCGATGAGGAGATATCTGATGGAGGCATTCCACGAGTCATCGTATACGGATACGATGGACTCCTTATGCAGCCTGTAGCCCCACCATCACCGGATTACATACCAGACCCAGAGGAGCCACAGACACCGCCAGTTCCACAGGACGAGGATGAGTGTGAGCCTATGTTCATACAGGCACATGAACCTAACTATGTGCCAGAGCCTATGTACCCTAAGTATGTACCATTAGAGGATGAGCACGTATTCTCGGCTGAGGAGTAGCCATTACCTCCTGTTGATTCACCTACTGCTGAGTCACCCGGCTATGTTACTGAGTCAGATCCCGAGGAGGATCCAAAGTCGGATCCCGAGGAGGATCCAGAGGAGTATGAGGATGATGAGACAGAGGATGGTCTGGTTGACTATCCCATGGACGGGGGAGATGATGTAGATGATGATGACGGCGATTCATCTGGGGATGACGCCGATGAGGAGGAGGAGGAGGATGAGCACTTAGCTCTGGCCAACTCCGTTATTGTTGTACCTACTGCTGAGCCTGTTTCCCCACCTGAGGGAACAAAGCCTGTTATACCACCACCCTCCACTGACATTACTACCACTGGAGCTAGGATTACTGTCCGGCTTCAGGCTTCCATATCCCTTCCACCAGAGGCAGAGGTTGAGAGACTTCTAGCCATGCCTACTCCACCATCATCACCACTTACCTCACTATCACCACCCTCTGCAGGGGAGCGCCTTGCTAGGTGCACAGCTCCATCTGCACATTCATCACCACCACCTGTACCATCACCATTACTACCATCATCTGGGTGTCCAACCCAAATACAGACACTCAGGATAGCCTCCACTCAGGCCCTTGTTGATGCGGTTACTGCCGCATTACCATCACCTCCACTACCACCACTACCACCATCTCTATACATACCACCACCTGTTGACCGTAGGGATGATGTTCCCGAGTCCGAGCTACCACCTCGCAAGAGGTTGTGTTTGTCCACTCTAGGCTCCAGGTATGAGGTCGGAGAGAGTTCTACTGCTAGACCTACAGGAGGTCGAGGGGTAGATTATGGGTTTGTCAGCACAGTAGATGCTGAGGCGAGACGACAGGGGATTAGAGAGGTTGGGTATGGTATTAGGGATACTTGGGTAGATCCGGCAGAGGCAGTTCCTGAGGTAGCACCTACGACCTTAGGCGAGGTCAACACTAGGGTTGCAGAGCTTGCTGAGCTCCATGAGCATGATACACAGGACTTATATGCTCTACTAGAGGATGCTCAGGATAGTAGGACTCGCATATCACAGCGGGTCGATATGGACTCACAGCGGGTCGACTTACTTATGGGGGATAGGATGACTCTCCAGGAGACAGTATGGATTGTGGAGGAGGAGGCCTATGCTTCCCGAGAGGCTTGGGCTCACTCGATAGGATTGAGTCAGGCGGTCCATCATGAGCTTCAGACCCACCGTGATCATGTGTATGCACACGAGTCTCAGCTCCATGCACATCAGACACAGCTACAGCTGCAGGGTACTCTTATTCAGACACAACACCAGGTACATGAGACTCGCTCCCAGATGCAGCAGGCTGAGATGGCAGAGCTTCGAGAGACTGACCGTAAACGTAAGGGACAGATGGTAGAGATTCTTCGAGTGATAAGAGACATGAGGCGAGAGATAGGTGACATGCATGCCGAGTTGTTAGCACTGCGAGGGCAGCAAAGAGCTAAACAGCCAGGACCAGATGCTAAGGTTCCAGATCACCAGGATGCTTCAAGGGATGTTGATAGTCACATCTAGTGGTTTATGTTATTTTATTTTGCTAGGAGGTTGTTCAGGCATGTTAAGTATTAGGGGTTTTCCCCGCTAGCATAGCCTTAGATCTTTTGTATTGTATTTTGTGTATTAAAAACTATTTAATGTAAAATTTTCCAAGTTATGAATGAAATAGATGTGTTATGTTGTACTATATACCTCTCTTGTGTTGTTGTCTCTGGTGTAAAGTTTTAATACGTACAATAATATAACGATAATGAAATTCCTAAACTACCCTTGAGGACAAAGGTAGTAAGAAAAAAATCACACGAAAATATAATACGTAAGAAACCGGTAAGTGATTACAGGGTCGTTTTCCCAAAGATTTATGAAATTGAGACCTCGTTTGTTATTTGGACAATGACTTGAATTGGTTCAAACTTTTTGGATTAATTTTCTAAGTCTACAATTAAAAACAATTTAAGCAAGCAAGAAAAATTAGCGACTAAGCAATTTAAAACGAATAACGGTAATTAAAGAAAACGTGACAAATAAGCAAGAATACTAAAATTAAACCCTAAATGCTTTTCTAAAATTTTCTTAATCCTAAATGATTATTTAAAAATAAATTGCTAAGGAAATTCTAAACCAAGAGTAATTTAAGCTAAAAAAGAAGAAAAAGAGAACGGATATCGAATCCCGTTCTTTAAAAAATGAACTTTCACAATATTAACCCTACGGAAGTAAATTTCAACCTAAACCTAGAATATGATAAAAGAAAATTTTATAAAAAAGAAAATTATTTATTTGATTATTTTTTATTTTTTATGATTTTTTAAAGTTTTTAATAAAGAAAAATGATTAAAAATACTAAATTAATCCTAAAAATTCCAAGAAAATTATAAAAAGTGCAAGAAACTGATTTACTAAAAATAGCAACTAAAAATAAGCTGAAATGAAAAGCCCTAATAAGCCAATTATAAGCTACGACTTATTTATTTAAAAAGGAAAGGAAAAAAGTGATAAAAGAATTTTAAATGCAACCTATTTCGAAAAAGACCCAAGGGCGCAGTTCACTCGTGTGTGTGTTTGTGGGGCGAGTGTGTGTGAAGCAGGAGGTCAAGGGTTCAAATCCATGGCCTCATGTTTTTATATATTTTTTTATTTTTGAAAAGTTTTAAAAACAAAGTTATAGAACACCTAATAACTAACAACTTTTATAAAAGAGACTACTAACAACTATTTTTGAAACTAAAGAAATAAGCTAAAAATGGCTTTTAA
>BQNB010016924.1:49153-68706 GCA_026074375.1 Tanacetum coccineum | reverse complement strand
ACATTTTATTTTTATTGGTTTACGTAAAGTGTTTAGGTTTTGCGATAAAATACGTTTAGGCATTCACGGAACCACCAAAATTTATCTACGCTTCGACAAATACCCATTATTATACCCAATACTCAAAGTTTTATAAAACTTCACCCACATTTACCATATAGGCCGAATTCTACACAAAAGAATTAAACCAAGACATACAATTTACAAGTTATACCATTATATTTAAACTTACCAACTTATAACTTAAAAATTATGCAAGATATTTCCATAAAAGGTCAATGACACCAACTAGTTCATCCCCCCTCCTAAATTTTGTAGGATGCTTCCCATTTTAGGGAACCAAGAGCACACAAAGCTTAACCAAAAGTCTTGTACAAGCTAGGAACTTATTAAGCTAGATCATGACTAGTATTTTTTATCACTATTTCCCTAATTCCCTCCCTATGTTTTCACTTGACCTAAGACATTCCTAATAGTAAAATTGACGCTCTACTTGTGTATATAAAGACCTTCAACTAGTAGATATCAACACACATTCATTTACATAAGAAAAACTCATACAATCTCTCTTATGATCTATCCCTAACCCACGACCAAACATAAACACCCTACATAATCCATAAGAAATTTATTTACCAAGTATAAATGTGTTCTAACATCATATCTAAGGTATCCTAAGGTGTATTGAGGGTTTAGTTTAGTGTTTAAAAGGGTTAAACAAGAAAGGTGCAAGATTAAGGTTTCTTGGAATTTAGGGTATTCTAAGTCTTGGGAGTTTGGGTTTTATATCTAAACTAGGGTTTAGATCTTGCTACTCTTCATCATACATCATCCTAAGGTTATCTGAAACCCCTGCACTCTTTACATTTATGATTTCATGTCTATATTATGTTTATATAGTGAATCACCATCTAGGATATATATTAACATGTAAAATGGATTTTTACTTTTGATCATGGTTTGATATACTTTGTTACATGTTATATTAATGTTAAGATCATGTTGTAATGGAATAATAAGCATCATACAAGTATGGGTTACTTTCTAAAAGTATATATAAACTAGTTGTTTAAAAAGTCTACTTATTAAGTTTATAAGTAAAAGAAATATGAGGACTTGTTATCATGGACAATACTTGGACAATTTATGGACTAAAGGACCTAAAGTACATGATACTTGTAGTATAAGTGTTCTAGAGGACTTGTAACAAAGCTTCTAAATTAAAAACTTATAAAAACAAGTTTTAAACTCATTTTAACAAAAATATCAAACCTACTGTTTTGAATTCGAGAATAAATATTTATTTCATGCTTTTATAAAATACTATATGTCATGATGATCGTAGGCATGTAGAGAACTCAAAAATCTAAGCTATAACGAGGAAGATACGTCATTTACAAGTTTTACGATAATAAAAGCTTTTATAATTTTTTTTTTATAAAACCTTATAATTTTCTAATTCTGATAAAAATATATAATTATTTTTCAAAGAAAGTAAATATTTTTAGGATTCCAAAACATTAAGAATCATAATTATTTGATCTATAACGAAGGAGTTATGGATTTTTCATGTTTACGATAATAAATACTTTTATAAAAACAAGTTATTGTTCATCTCAGATACTTTTTGAAAAATATCATACTTTGATAGAACTTTTAATTACGAAGACGTGCTCGAAAGAATCACTAAAATCGGAGTTAAAACGAATAAGATATGACTTTTACGAGATTAAGCTAATTAAATTTATAAAAATGCATGAACAGTAAAAAGTACTGTTCATCAGAGGACTTGAAATACTAAAATATAATATTTTGATAAATCTTCTTAATACGAAAGCGTGGACATAAAGAACATACGAAACAGGCTTTAAACGAGAAAGTTGCGTCATTTTTACTAATGTAATATTTATAAATATTTTAACTTTGTATGTAACAATCCGTTATTTCAGGTCATTTCCCGACTCAATTATTATCATTATTTATTTTTAGAGTTTTACGCGTTTGATTTTAGTTATTATCTTAAAGTTAAATCGCGTAAACTAAAAATCAACGTTCAACGTAAACGGACACCAAATAAGTTAAAGTTTACATCAAGCAAGTGTTATATGATAATTAAGAGTATAATTTATAATTTTTCATAATTTATTTTTATTGGTTGCGTAAAACGCTTACGTTTCGCAATAAATTATATTTAGGCATACCCGAAAGCACATATACCTATCTATACTCAAACAAATACCCACTTTTATACCCAATACACAAAATTAAATCATTTTATCATCACATAAGCCATTAGGGCTGGATATAAGCATATACACACATAATGAAACCTTAAACTCACTAGTATAATGCTTTCCTAGTCACACCTTACACAACAAGTACCTTAAAGCTCATGTATCCATAAATTGGCTTGTCACTTGTACCTTTCCACCAATCTTGGCCGGCCATAGTGCATTGGGAGGAGGAGAGCTCTTACATTATGTACCTTAAACCATTTAGTAAACCATAGGTGTTTAAGGTTGTTTCATATCAAACCACTACTACTAAGGAAAGTCCTAGGTTTATTTAACTCTCACAATCTCATTCACTAACAAATTATCAAGCAAACTCTCTCTATACCCAACCCATACATACGACTCAAAATAATAAGTTAGGGGTTCCATACAAAGTTTATTCTATAAGTATTCTAAGCATTCAAGCATTCATTCTAAGTATATCTAAGGTGATACAAGGGTATTGGAAGCTTTGGTTGGTGATTTATCAAGAGTATTCAAGAAAAGATAATTAGGGTTTTCCTAATTAGGGTTTGATCTTGTGTTTGATTATTTGGGTTAAGGCTTAAGTATAAGCTTGTGTTCATCAATCCTCTACATTTCCATAAGGTCTATTTAAAGTTTAAACATTCCATTCATTCATTTAATTATGTACATACTTGCTTATATATGTTAAACACCACCTAGCTTATTTTCATGAAATAATGAGATATTACAAGGTATACAAGGTTCGAATTTTATGTACATGTTAGTGGAATAATACTTAAAATGGAAGTACACATTATATATAAGTGTTAAATAATTTATATGGTTAGTTTATGAACTATTTTGTGTTGAAAGTTTTAATTACAAAAGTTATGAACAAATGATTTTGAGGACACTTACTCATGGACAAGTATCATGGACATATTATAGAGGACTTAAGATATATCAAGTTATGTTATTTATTAAGTTAGAGGACTTGTAATGGTTTAATAAAGTGAAAAGTATATAAATCAAGTGTATAAAGATAATTATGTCCAAACTTAATTACCTACTGTTGGAATTCGTCTAATAATGCATATATTTTATATTTTATTAAATTAGTACTTATTACAAGGATCGTAAGCATATAAGGAACTTGAAAAACCGAGCTATAACGAAGAAGATATGACATTTTTAAGTTTACGATAATTAAATTGTATAAAAGTATTTTTATAAAAGTTATTTTATAAAAATCTCACTGTTTCAGATCTGATAAAGTAATGGGAAATATTTTATAAAGATATTACTTTTCATGAAGAATCCAAACATGTAAGAAACTAAAATCAGATTTAAACTGACGGTGATAGTTATTTACAAGTTTAAGTTAAAAAAGTTTTTATTTAAAGTAAAATTCTATAAAAATTTGTTACTGTTACGAAGTTAAACTGTTGGGAATTAATTTTCCTAAATAAAGGTTTTAATTACGAAGACGTGGACATAGGAATCACTAAAAACGAAATTAACGAGCAAAATACAATTTAAAATACGATTTCTATAATTAAAGTTATAAAAAAGGTATTTCATAATTTACTTACTGTTACTGTTCATAACAGTATTTAACCATATAATAAATATAATATTTTGATATATTTTCTTAATACGAAACCGTGGGCATAAGAAACGCATAAAACGGAGTTAAAACGATAAAGATACGAGGGTTTATAAAAAACATTGTGCACTATTTACAATTTTATTACATTATTATATAAACAATTAATTAATAATAGAATAGTAAACATAATCAATAAAATATATGAATATATTTTTTTAATAATACATTGAGATAAACAAAATGATATTTTCTTTAATGACACAATTCTAAATATACTTTATTTAACAAAGTACGATTAGTTAATATTTGAATCTTTGCTAAAAATTAACAAAAAAACTATTAGTTGTGGATTTGTAACTATATAACATGTGATGTTTTATTTATATGAAATACATTATACTTATACGACCTATAATTAATTATGTTGCATTCGGATTGTCGAGACGATTCACTTATTTGATTTAGATAATCAATCATTCACTTACGGTGAGTTCATAGCCCCGCTTTTATACAATCATATTGTTTTACAACATTGGGGTGAGAAACGTGCATCGTTTTACATTTGAACGCAAGTACCCTTTTAAACAAGTTACGAGTTGGCCTAAGTAGCTAAACCCACTATTGCCCACTATCTTGAACTGTCAATTGCTAGTTAGCGAGCGCGAATGTTATGAATAGATCTATTTGGGATTGACATCCTCGTTCGGGTAAGTAGCGCTCACCAGTTTCGACTGTACTAAAACAACGAATGTATACATGTCAGAACAATTTAGATGTTGCGGGTTTGAACATCTACACGGGCACATTATGTGCATTAAATTGCATACATAGATGTCGAGCTTCTGTGTCATGAGCTTAGTGCACTTCATAATTACTTTTGAGATATTGTATGTGTTACATGTCTTGCATTGGAAATCTTGTGGTCCTACTTTATACATTTATTAAACCTGTGAATTCACCAACTTTATGTTGACATTTTAAAGCATGTTTTTCTCAGGTCAATAAGGTACGAGAAACAAGGATACATTGGTGGTTACCATTTTGGAGTCATTACTATAAAGATTTGGGTGCATTACATTTTGGGAATATCTGCTATGTCTTAAAATCTTTATTATCATGGATCTACAATTTAAGCTTCGGGCTATTGTAACAAACAAGTTTATTTAATCCAATGTATCAAATTTTAACGACTCATATAGAGGTCATTCTCATATCTTTTGCTATTGATCTATGAAGTAACACTCTTTGACTCTTATTCCGCTGCGACCAATTTTAAGGGTGTTACAGATTGGCATCAAGAGCCCAGGTTATAGAGAACCAGGTCAAATGTTTTTACTTGGACTATAACTATTTTCAAACATTGCATCATACAAAAGTTTTTCACGGGACACATACACTTTTGAGTTGCATTAGTTGGTTATGCTATATGCTTTCATGATTTGTATACATGTTTATATTATACTAAATATATACTATGCTGGTTTTATATAATATACTTATATAAGTTTATTTATCTTTCTGCAGTCATGTCTTCTGCATCATCCGCTTTCACCTATACCTCTGTGTACACTGACTCCAAACTAGGGAGAGTCTTTTAGGGAGCTGATGAGGAGATATCCAATGGAGGTTCTCCACGAGTCATCGTATACGGATACGATGGACTTCCCATGCAGCCAGTAGCCTCACCATCTCCTGACTATGTGCCTGGACCTGAGCACCCACCATCTCCTGATTACGTGCCCGGTCCTGAGCACCCACCATCACCCATCGAGATACCATATATACCTGAGCCCGAGTACCCCGAGTACTTAGTACCTTCGGAGGATGAGGCACCCATGGAGGACCAGCCTCTACCCGCTGATGCCTCACCCGAAGACCTATCACCGGGCTATATGCCTGATTCTGATTTGGAGGAGGATCTAGAGGAGGACTCCGAGGAGGAGCATGCTGACTACCCTGCTGATGGAGGGGATGAAGATGATGAGCCCTCTGATGATGATGATGATGATGATACTGATGATGATGATGAGGAGCCTTTCAAGGACGAGGATGATGATGACGAGGAGGAGGAGCACCTAGCTCCGATCAACTTTTCTGTCGCACCTGTTGCTGACCCTGTTCCCTCTACTGGGGATATAGAGGCATTTGAGATCGATGACTCTGCACCTACACCTAGATCACCTCAGATTAGGGTTCCCTTTGCTCAGACACATCTCCGTAAGGAACGGAAGACTGTCAGACCTGAGCCACCGATGTCAACATCCATGGAGGCACGCATAACTGAGTATGCTGCCGCACCTACACCACCAATACCTGTTGCATCTCCACCATTACCCCTACCATCACCACTCACTACTAGCCCTACTGATGCAGGGGCACCATTAGGCTATAGGACAGCTGGGATTTGGATGAGAGCTGCAGCTGCATCACCACCCTTATTACTTCCATCTACTTCCTACAGGACTAATGTTCCCGAGGCTGAGATGCCGCCTTGGAAAAGAGCTTGTTTTACTACTCCCGCTCCCGGATGCGAGATCGGGGAGAGTTCAGCAGCTGGTACCGCGAGACGGCCAGGGCCTACTCCAGAGGCCGACACTTGGGATGAGATTGTTGAGGCCATGATGGAGATAGCACCAACCACCTTGGAAGGGGTCGACCAGAGAGTGACGGAGCTTGATACACTATTAGGCAAAAGACTGAGAGTTTCAGGGCGATTTGAGAGGCATATGATGACCGAGCTTACTTAGAGCCGAGTCAACACCATTTAGAGATAACCATACCACGCCATACATCTTAAGGCTTTAAGATAGAGGGTTGTATAGCTCTGCATAGCATGACTGCGTTTTTAAGAGAGGAGTGCAACCATAAGAGGTGCACATGGTAGGACACTAGAGCACAGTTGCGCGCATTGAATTGCTCAGACACCTCACATCAGACTCAGTTACTATACGCTTGTGACGTATTAAGACACTATAGAGGCTAGAGACTAGAGCCCTAGTAGGACCAGCTAGGCTGGCAGCAGCTGTTAGTCCAGTAATCATTTGTAGTCTACATCGCTATATAGCCTATTAAGTATATAATGGGTTTACTCCCAGCTAATTGGTTTTGTAAGGATACTTTTGCTTTACTTTTTAGCTATCATTGTATGGCGTGTTAAGTATTATGGTGATCCCCAGTAACACGCCTTAGGTCCATATTTTTTCACTTTTTGTATCTCATTTCTAGAACATGACTTGTGATCAGGGCATCATGTATGATATATACGATGTGTTGTGTATGGAATGTTGATTATTTATGACCCATTGCATGATTTCACTTTCTACAGTTGTATATTTCACTGTAGATTGTGATCTCGTTTTATTTATTATGCATATGTCATGTTGCGTTTATGATTGTGTGAAATCTGACGTGTATTATATTCCTTGTGATATTTGAAGAAAATGCCACCAAAAAGAAGAACCACGAGGGCAACACCTGCCACCACAACCGCTCCTACCACAACTGTCACTGATGCTCAGCTCCAAGCTTTAATCGATCAAGACGTTGTTGCTGCTCTAGCAGAACGTGATGCAAGCAGGAGCAGAGATGGCGATAACAGCCATGGTTCAGGAACCGGCGGAAGAAGGCAAGTGCCTACTCAACGAGAATGCACTTACACTGATTTCTTGAAGTGCCAGCCTATAAATTTCAAAGGCACTGAAGGAGTCGTTGGCCTGACCCAATGGGTGGAAAAGATGGAATCTTATTTCCTTATCAGCAACTGTGCTATTACAAGTCAAGTTAAGTATGCATCTTGTACTCTTCAAGGAAGTGCCTTGACGTGGTGGAACTCACACGTAAGGGCTGTCGGACAAGATGTTGCATATGCAATGCCATGGACGGCTTTGAAAAGGATGATAACAGATAAATATTGCCCCAGTGGCGAGATTAAAAAGCTGGAATCTGAGTATTGGAACTTAAAGGTGAGAGGTACCGATTTGATGACTTACAATCAACGATTCTAAGAGTTGGCACTCATGTGTGATAGGATGAACCTGAGGAAATCAGTCTAAAGTGGTGAAAGGTATGTCGTGTCTTCTGAACATATACATGCAGTGTTAAGGCATCAAAGCCTCGGTCAATGCAAGAGGCAATTGAATTTGCTACTGAAATGATGGACAAAAAGATGCTCACTGCAGCTGAACGTCGAGTAGAGAATAAGAGGAAATTTGAAGATACTTCAAGGAACAACCAAAACCAACAACAACCATTCAAAAGAAATAATATGGCACGGGCTTACACTGTTGGGCCTGGAGATAAGAAGCCTTATGGAGGAACCAAACCTCTATGTACCAAGTGCAATTATCACCACAATGGGCCATGTACTCAAAAGTGCACTAACTGCAAAAAGATTGGCCACTCGGCCCGTGACTGTAAAGGTCGACCTACTGCTAACAACAACAATAACAACAACAATAACCAGAGAACCCAGGGGACAAATCCATGAGGTATCACTTGCTTTGAGTGTGGAGTTCAAGGTCACTTCAGGAGTGACTGCCCAAAGCTGAAGAATAGAAATCAAAGAAATTGGACCAGGAATGGGAATGCTGTAGCAAGAGCTTATGTTGTGGGCTCTGCTAGAACTAACCCGAACTCTAATGTTGTCACGGGTACGTTCCTCCTAAACCATCGTTATGCTTCGATTTTATTTAATACGGGTGCCTATAGAAGTTTCATATCTACCGCATTTAGTTCTTTGATGGATATCACTCCAACTACTCTAGACCATGGTTATGACGTCGAGTTAGCCGACGGTAGAATAATTTAGGTTAATACACTTATACGGGGTTGCACTCTAAACTTTCTAAATCATCCATTCAACATCGACTTGATGCCCGTAGAGATGGGTAGTTTTGACGTCATTGTTGGTATGGACTGGTTAGCTAAATATCATGCCGTAATCGTTTGTGATGAGAAACTTGTTCGTGTTCCCTCTGGAGACAAGATTTTAACTTTTCATGGTGACAGAAGCAACAATGGTCACGAGTCCCAATTGAACATCATCTCGTGCACCAAAACACAAAAATATTTGCTGAAAGGATGTCCTATCTTTTTGGCACATGTTACCACGAAAAAGGCAGAAGACAAGTCGAAGGAGAAGCGACCTGATGACGTACCAATAGTTCAAGACTTTCTTGAAGTTTTTCCTGAGGACTTACCGAGTATCCCACCAATCCGCCAAGTGGAATTTCAAATCGATTTGATACCTGGTGCTGCGCCGGTAGCACGGGCACCTTATCGACTGGCTCTGTCCGAAATGAAAGAATTGTCGGACCAATTAAAAGAACTTTCCGACAAAGGCTTTATAAGACCCAGTTCCTCACCTTGGGGAGCTCCGGTTTTGTTTGTTAAGAAGAAGGATGGATCATTCCGGATGTGCATTGATTATCGGGAATTGAATAAGCTGACGGTGAAGAACCGTTATCCGCTTCCCAGGATTGAGGATTTGTTTGATCAACTACAAGGTTCGAGTATCTACTTAAAGATCGACCTGAGGGGGGGGGGGGGGGGGGGGGGGTCGGGTATCAGCAACTAAGGGTTCGTGAAGAAGATATTCCAAAGACCGCATTCAGAACTCGATATGGACACTATGAATTTCAAGTTATGCCGTTTGGTTTGACTAACGCACCCGCTGTATTTATGGATCTCATGAATCGGGTATGCAAACCATATCTGGATAAATTCGTGATTGTCTTTATTAACGATATTCTGATATACTCGAAGAACAAGCAAGAGCATGCAGAGCACCTCAAGTTAATCTTGAGTTTGCCTAAGAAGGAGCATTGATGCAAATTCTCTAATGCAAATCTGCGGATTTCCCTAAGGTATAGTTCCTTGGTCACGTGATTGACAGTCAGGGTATTCACGAGGATCCTGCCAAGATTGAATCCGTTAAAGATTGGGCATCTCCTAAGTTTGCAACAGAGATTCGTTAATTTTTGGGCCTAGCAGGCTACTACCGAAGATTCATTAAAGGATTCTCAAAGATCGCCAAGCCAATGACCAAGCTCACTCAAAACAAGGTCAAGTTTGATTAGAGTGACAAGGCAGAGACAGCCTTTCAATTGATAAAGCATAAGTTGTGTAGTGCACCAAGTCTACAGGGGGGGTAAATTGGAAATAAGAACTTTTATCGCTTACTGTGATGCTTCAATCAAAGGGCTGGGCGCGGTGCTAATGCAGAGAGAAAAGGTGATTGCTTATGAATCACAACAACTAAAGCTTCATGAGAAAAATTACACCACTCATGATTTGGAGTTAGGCACAGTAGTATCGCCCTAAAGATATGGAGGCATTATCTGTACGGGACAAAATATATCGTGTTCACAGATCACAAAAGTTTACAACACATCCTTGATCAGAAGGAATTAAACATGAGACAACGCCGTTGGTTGGAATTGCTTAGTGATTACGATTGTGAAATCCGTTATCACCCTGGGAAAGCAAATGTAGTGGCTGACGCATTGAGCAGAGAAGAACGAATGAAGCCATTGCGGGTTCGGGCCTTAGTTATGACTATTGGTTTGGACCTTCCTAAGCAGATTTTGGAGGCTCAGATTGAGGTAAGAAAACCAGAAAACCTCAAGTCGGAAGACGTAGGAGGTATGTTGATTGAGAATTCGAAGGACCTAGAAAAGCCCAAGAAGGAGAAGTTGGAACCGCGTACGGACGGGACATTGTGTCTAAACAACAGAAGTTGGTTGTCGCACTATGGTGACCTAAGGACTCTGATTATGCATGAGTCTCACAAGTCAAAATATTCGGTTCATCCGGGTTCCGATAAAATGTACCAAGACATGAAGGAACTATTCTGGTGGCCTAACATGAAAACTGACATTGCCACCTATGTTAGCAAGTGTTTGACGTGTTTAAGGGTCAAAGCCGAACACCAAAAACCATCTGGCTTATTGGTACAACCAGAGATTCCTCAATGGAAGTGGGACAATATCACCATGGAATTTGTCACCAAACTCCCAAGGACGCAAAGTGGAAACAACACCATATGGGTAATTGTAGACCGACTCACTAAGTCTGCACACTTTTTACCAATGAGGGAAACTGACCTTATGGACAAAATAGCAAGACTGTACTTGAAAGAAGTGGTCACAAGGCATGGGATACCAGTCTCGATCATTGGTATACGTGACCCCCAGTTTACGTTAAAAATTTCTGGAGGTCATTTCAAAAGCTATGGGTACTCGGCTGGATAGGATAACTCATACCATCCGGAACATGATAGACAAAGCGAAAGAACCCATTTCAACTCTGAAGATATGTTTACGCGCTTGTGTGATAGACTTGGGAATGGATGGAAGGACAGTTTACCGCTGATCAAATATTCTCCGTACAACAATAGTTACCATACTAGTATTAAAGCTGCCCCATTCGAGGCACTTTATGGCCGAAAGTGTCGATCACCTGTGTGTTGGGCCGAGGTCGGGGATGCTTGGCTCACCGGTCCAGAACTTGTTCATGAAACAACCGAGAAGATTGTCTAAATTAAGCACATAATGCAAGCTGCTCGTGATCGCCAAAAGAGTTACGCCGATGTGAGGTGTAAGCCTCTAAAGTTTCAAGTTGGTGATCGAGTTATGTTAAAGGTATCACCTTGGAAAGGGGTCGTACGTTTTGGAAAACGGGGAAAGTTGAACCCGAGGTATATTGGACCTTTCAAGGTGTTAGCCAAAGTGGGAATCGTTGCTTATAGACTCGAACTACCTCAACAGTTAAGCAGGGTTCATAGCACATTTCATGTATCCAATCTAAAGAAGTGTTTATCCGACGAGCCATAGGCAATTCCGTTAGATGAAATACACATCGATGATAAACTCCGCTTTGTTGAAGAACCAGTGGAAATCTTGGATCATGATGTCAAGAGGTTAAGGCGAAGTCGTATTCCCATCATCAAAGTTCGATGGAACTCCAAGAGAGGTCCTGAGTTCTAATGGGTGGAGACTGTAACATTTCTCATTTTCAGGTTATTTACAACTTTAATTAATTCCATTATTTATTTTAGAGTTTTACGCGTTCGCTTTTAATTATTATCTTATAGTTAAATCGCGTAAACTAAAAATCAACGTTCAATGTAAACGGACATCAAACAAATTAAAGTTTACATCAAGCAAGTGTTATATGATTATTAGGAGTATAATTTATAACTTTTCATAATTTATTTTTGTTGGTTACGTAAAACGCTTACGTTTCGCAATAAATTACATTCGGTCATACCCGGAAGCACCTTTACCCATCTACACTCAAACAAATACCCACTTTTATACCCAATACCCAAAATTAACTTATTTTGTTTACTTATAACTCCCTAAAACCGGACCTAAGTGTTTGCACAAGAAATAAATACAAAACACCCCACTAACTCTTTCATTTTATATCATAAACCTTACATGAATATACCCTAAGCTCATGTATCTAGTAATTGGCTTGTCAAAGAGTACCCTCCCCCCCCCATTTGAGCCGTGTATATGCATAGGGAGGAGGAGAGCACTTTGCTCATGTACCCTAAACCATTTTTATGTCCAAGGTTTTGCTTAGAGTTGTATTAGGTTTTCCCATTCACTATAAATAGCAAGGCTTATCATGACTAACTTCTACTCCCCTCAATTACAAGAAAAACACTTATACCCTCCCCATAATAAGCTCAAACCCACGGCTCATAAACTATACACTAGGGTTTCATAATCTTTGATTTTCTAAGGCATTCCAAGTATTCAAGTGTTCATTCTAAGATCATCTAAGGTTACTCAAGGTTATTTCAAGCTTGGATTTGGGTTTGATAAGGATTAATCAAGAAAACATATCTAGGGTTTTCTTGATTAGGGTTTTGATTTTGGAAGCTTGGTTAGGGTTTTTATCTTGTATTCATCATTCTACACATCTACTATAAGGTCTATTTAAAGTATTCAATATTCATTCATTCATTATCTTATGTGTACATACTTGTTATATATGTTAAACACCACCTAGATTCATTTTTGTGATATATGAGGTATTTAGGAGCTTACTAAATTCGAATTTTATGTTGTGTATAGTAAAATAATACTTGAAATAAAGGGACATGCTTAGTAAAAGTGTTAAATAATTTATATGAAGGATTTACAAATTAAATGGTGTTGAAGGTTATTTACAAACTTATGTATCAAAAGACCACAAGGACATGGATTTTATTTGAACAAGTGTTATGGACTATTATAGGACTTATTATATGTATGACATATGGTATAATACTTGGTAAAATAATAGTGCAAAGTTCCTAAATAAAAGTAATTATAAAACTTGCTTTATTAATCAAAAACCCTAATTAACTTTTAAATACCTACTGTTGGAATTCGACACTTAACTTATACATTTTATATTTTATTAAAATAGTACTCTTCACAAGGATCGTGAGCATGTAAAGAACTTGAAAAACGGATTTATAACGAAGAAGATATGACATTTACGAGTTTACGTTAATTAATCGTATAAAAGTAATTTTATATAAAAACTTCTTGTCTCTAATCTGATGTATAAAATTTAATGTTTTATAAACATAGTACATTTCATGACGAATCCAAGGGCGTAAGAAACTCGAGAAACGGAATTAAAATGAACAAGTTATGTTTTAAACAAGTTACGTATAATTAATTTTATAAAAACAGTTTTTATAAACTGTGATGAACAGTAAAAGTTACTGTTCATCAGGGGTTTAATTTTTATAAATATGATATTTTGATAGATTTTCTCAATACGAAGTCGTGGACATAAGAAACGTATAAAACGGAGTCAAAACGATAAAGATATGAGGTTTTAAAATCGCGCGCACTATTTTTAATTTTATACATTATTTTTATAAAACAATTAAATTAATAATGAAATATCATTATGTAATCAATAAAAAACATTAAATCATATATTTTTACAAATGGTACATTAGTAAATGAAAAATAATACTTTCTTTACGGATACAAGTACATATACTTTTATTTAACAAAGTACGGGTTAATTATTAATTTAACTTTTAAAGATTTAATAAAAACTATTAGGTGGTGGTGTGACTATATAACATGTGATGCTTTATTTATATATAATACATTATACTCATACGGCCTATAATTAATTAGGTTGCATTCGGATTGCCGAGACGATTCACTTATTTGATTTAGATAATCAATCATTCACTTACGGTGAGTTCATAGCCCCGCTTTTATACAATTATATTGTTTTACAACTTTGGGGTGAGAAACATGCATCGTTTTACATTTGGACGCAAGTACCCTTTTAAACAAGTTACGAGTTGGCCTAAGTAGCTAAACCCACTATTGCCCACTATCATGAACTGTCAATTGCTAGTTAGCGAGCGCGAATGTTATGAATAGATCTATTTGGGATTGACATCCCCGTTCGGGTGAGTAGCGCTCACTAGTTTCGAATGTACTGAAACAACGAATGTATACATGTCGGAACAATTTGGATGTTGCGGGTTTGAACATCTACACGGGCACATTATGTGCATTAATTTGCATACATAGATGTCGAGCTTCGGTGTCATGAGCTTAGTGCACTTCGTAATTACTTTTGAGATATTGTATGTGTTACATGTCTTACATTGGAAATCTTGCGGTCCTATTTTATACATTTATTAAACCTGTGAATTCACCAACTTTATGTTGACGTTTTAAAGCATGTTTTTCTCAGGTCAATAAGGTACGAGAAACAAGGATACATTGGTGGTCACCATTTTGGAGTCATTACTATAAAGATTTGGGTGCATTACATTTTGGGAATATCTGTTATGTCATAAAATCTTTACTTTTCATGGATGAACAATTTAAGCTTCGGACTATTGTAACAAACAAGTTTCTTTAATCCAATGTATCAATTTTTAACGACTCATATAGAGGTCGTTCTCATATCTTGTGTTATTGATCTATGAAGTAACACTCTCTGACCTTAATTCCGCTGCGACCCATTTTAGGGGTGTTACATTCGTCATACTTCTATTAGACTTTTACTTTCTATTGTTGCTTTACAAGATTTAGAGCTGGAACAATTGGACGTTAAAACAGCGTTTCTTCATGGTCATCTTAAGGAAGAAATTTACATCGAGCAATCCAAAAGTTTTAAAGTTCCTGGAAGGGAGGACCATGTGTGCAAATTGAAAAAGTCGCTTTACGGCTTAAAGCAATCTCCTCGACAATGGTATGAAAGTTTTGATTCCTTTGTGATTAGTCATGGCTATGATCATTATAGTTATGATGAGTGCGTTTATCTCCGAAAATTTCCAGATGGATCTTTTCTTTATTTGGTACTTTATGTGGATGATATGTTAATTGCCGCACCTAATAAGGATTAGATTAGGGAGTTGAAAGATCAACTTAGCAATGAATTTGATATGAAATATTTGGGAGCTGCTATAAAGATTTTAGCATGGAAATTTGAAGAGATCGAAAAATGGGTAAAGTTATTCTATCACAGACCGATTACATTTCAAAAGTTCCCAATAAATTCAACATGAGCAGCTGCAAACCCGTTCCTACTCCGTTAGCACCACATTTTAAGTTATCTTCTCATGAATGCCCAAAGGCTAAGGAAGATAAGGATGATATGTCTCGTGTTTCATATTCGAGTGCGGTAGGCAGTTTAATGTACGCCATGGTCTGTACTCGTCCTGATTTGGCCCATGCTCGTTAGTGTAGTGAGTAGATACATGCATAATCCAGGAAAAATGCATTGGGAAGCTGTTAAATGTATCCTTTGCTACTTGAAAGGGACTAGTAATATTGGATTATCTTTTGAGAAAAGTCGTGCTAGTCCAAACGGAGTTGTTGGATATGTTGATTCCGATTATGCGGGGGACCTCGATGCAAGGAAGTCTCTTTCCTCGTAAATATTTTCTCATTGTGGTTCTGCTATTAGTTGGTATTCATCTTTGCAAGCCATCACAGCTTTGTCAACCACCGAGGCAGAATATATCTCTTCTACTGAGGGAGTAAAGGAGGCTATATGGCTTCGAGGAATGGTTAATGAACTTGGTCTACCTCAAAAGGTACTTGTTGTGTACTGTGAATTTAACCAAGAACAACAAGTTTCATTCCAAAACCAAGCATATTGAAGCGAGACACCATTTTGTTCGAGATATTGTTAAAAAAGGAGAAGTTATAGTTGAAAAAATACATACCAACGACAACCCTGCTGATATGTTGACAAAAGTTCTCACTCCAACTAAGTTCAAATATTTTTTGGACTTAGTTGGCGTTATTGGTGTTTGATACCCTTCGGGGTGCGACGACGACGACTATGAAGAGTTATGGCTTTTGGTTCAAGGTCAAGATTGTTGGAATCGTGTCCCAAAAGCTGTAGGATTTCATTCCTATTTGGGATAAAATATTAATTAGTCATTATCCTATTTTTGGATCAGATGATGACTACCTAATTATTAGGAATTCTATCCTAGTTTTTCTAGGGTTACTTCTCTATATATATGGAGCCCTTTACATTCTTTTCCATAACACAAACACATACACATACATATGATCCTTCACCTCCATAATAGTTAATCCCTATTTAAGAGTTCTCGTGAGAATATTTAGTTCTCTTTTACATACTTCAACTGGCCTATATACCATTGAAGGTTTGTACTCTTGTATTTGATATAGTGGATTTTGTGGTCGTCGCCCGTGGTTTTTTCTCCCATTAAATAGGGGGTTTCCACGTAAATCGTTTATGTTCTCTATTTGCTATTATCGTAACTTTGTTTGGTTGATTATTGTTTTTGGTTTAATATCTGCTTCTGTGCACGCTCTGTATTCCCAACAAGTAAAAAGCATACTTCACGCAGAAAAGTAAAACAGACCAAACTCAATAATATGAATAATAACCAGCAGCTTGATCTCGACACCTTGCAATATAGTATTGAGTTGTGAAGGCTTATCCCACATCGGTAAGATAAGTAAACTGAAGAGGAGTTTGAGACTTATAAATATCCCTCTCATTGTAATTGTAAACTTAGACCTGGGTGTGTGTGTCTCGTTGTATCTTGAGTGTGTGTGTACCCGTGCTTGGGCACAAGTCGTGCAGTTGGGTACGACCATCACTACAACAAAATGAGACTAATGTAGCATTTTACAAGCAACACTTTTCAAAACTGTTGCATTTCACATAATATTAATCTTAAAGCAACATTTTTAAAATAAGTGTTGCACTTTTAGATCTAATGTAACATTTTTTCAAAAGTGTTACAAATTTTGTAGAAAATATCTACTTAATGGATTAAAAATTAAAACTTCCATTCCATCCCTCCTAATATTTCACTCCTCCCGCTCTTCCCAAAATTATTTCTTCCCCAAATCAATTTCCCTCTTTTTCCTCTTTCACTCAAAATTGTAAATTTATTTGTATCTAACCTTCTCCATCGATTCTCCCTCCATAAGTTTCTGGCCACGTTGTCACACCTCACTATTTCGTCACCTATATTTGTTACTCCATGATCTGTTTTACAGCCAGGCTTACTCGAATCTAGAGCCTTTATCAAGGTAACATAACAACTGGTATTGTAATAGTATGTTTAATACTCCATTATTATGTTTCATTTATTAATTAATATAGTTTTGTAGTAAGAATTAGTAATTAGTTCTCTTAACAACACAGGAGTTCTCTTAACAACACAGGAGACGCCATTGTCATTTCATTGGGCACCAACCAGATAAACAATTCTTGTGTGAGATGCAGAAGACTTCTATAGAGCCACTTCTAATCGAAGATGAACCGCTTGATCAAACATTTTCTGGTCATGTTACTAATCTGAGGCTTGATTTAAGTGGATCACATACAGGGAGCCGTGACAGAACCGTTTTCAAGAATGACAGACCTATAGTTCAGGCTCCTCCTGGATTTGACACTGTGTTCCGTGACTTTTATCTTATTTCTTTAACTTGACATGCATTTTATTAATGTTGTTAATGACCCTGTAAGAGAGTCTGATCGGTTACATTAAACGATTTGTGGTAAATGGTTTCCATTATCAGAAACATTATTCAGGTTTTAGAACTGGTTCTAAGTCTTAATGTCCATACAAGTGTGAAAGATGAAGGAACATGGTGGCAACTTGCAGCGGCAGATTATTACAACTATAGCCTTTTAATTTTTGTATTCATCTTATATATTCCACTAAACGTACAGTGGCTCATTTTGTGTAGATGCGTCCGAGGTTCAGCAGATGATTGCGTGCACACCACATGCCATTGTAAGCTCTTATTTTTCGTATATGTGGCATTTTCAACCCATTAAGATATGAGTGATATCGTGTTTTGGATCAGATGAGCTGAATTGCTTATTTGGAAGGTGAATGGGTGCAAATTGGTTGGGAGGGTCAAACAAGGTGAGTGTTGTTTAAAATCATTTCTTATAACATCGTTTAAAGATTTTGATTCTTATTGTTTTCATGACAAGCATATTTTTTATCTGTAAATTTATTTAAAATTAACATGAATGTATATCCAGGATAATTTGACCAAATCTGGTCTTTTTTTACCTGTACTAAAAGCGTCATGTCAGCATGTCACACCTCTATCTTGCAGCTCTTTTTTCCTTCATATTTGGAACCTAAGAAATCCGATATACACAAGAAATTATACTCGGGAAAATGAACCAGAAAATATAACTAGGAATATGTGATTCAGCTTATTTTTGTAGTAGCTAGCTGATAAGGAAACCATCTGTGAGAACAATCGTAATCTATTTCTTGCAATTGTAGATGAATAAAAACCAAAAGAGAATAGGTAATGGCTAATTCGTATATGTTTGTATCATGAATAGGCTATTTTGAAACTGGAGTTATTGACAATGCTTCATTCTCTAAGGCGGCCAAAGGAGGTCAAAATTGTTGTCCTTGCAAAGGATGTAGAAGTTGTTACGGGTTTCATAGAGATGAATTACTCAATTATATGAAAGGAGGAAGATTTGTGGACATTACACTATTTATGTGGTTTTCATGGAGAAGAACCCTCTCAAGTAACATCTATTATTGTAATTATTGATCAATTTTGATTCAGGTTGAACTAATTTTGTTTTGATCTTTTGATTTTGCAGGCTTCATGTAACAATGTATAAGAAATACATAAAACAAATGATTCTTTTGTTTTTGAACAACGTCCACCTCTAGAAGTGCATGCTCCTATTGCATCAAGTAGCATTAGTTCTCCCGAGAATAGCAATGTTCATGATGAAGGTAAATCTATTTTGATTATATCATCAGTTTGTTATGTTTTTTTAAAACAAAAACTCATACATCTGATACCATATGCATTTAATTTGATAGAATTGAAGCTTGGACGGGTTAGTTTTTGTTGTACCCTCATGTCGATTTTGAGCTATAATTTACTCTATTTCAGGTGATGGTCAACAAGATGAGACGAGAATAAGCTGGAGTTTTGGGGGAAATATTAGGGATTCAAGATCAACTCCACACATGTATGAGTACTTTTTGAAAAGTTAGGCCTAAAATTTTATTTGTGTTATTTATAGGCTCAAACATTTTTTCAATTAGGCAGGTTTTCGTTGTTTTTTCTTTAAATTTTGCAAGGCAGCGCGTGTCACAAATAGCGGTGTTGGCGTCGATAGGTTGACTACTGGCGGGAGTACACATGAAGATTTTTTGTTTTATTGTCTTG
>BQNB010016924.1:0-47509 GCA_026074375.1 Tanacetum coccineum | reverse complement strand
GAAACCTAAGGGACTGAATCTGCCAAACTTTCTAACTTAGGAGAATAAAAGTAGCGGCGAGTTGGCTATTGGTCAAACATTTCAAAAATCGGTCAACGAAAAAACACATACTCTCTCTTTCACGCAACTCGCCGCCAAGAACCAAACCTCGAATCTTTGATTTCCAGTGTTTCTTGCAAAGGTATGTATCGGTCCTTAATCTATATCATTTATTCAGTGTGTATATCAAAGGAATCGAATGAAAACACAGTAAAAAGTGTATAAAAATTAGATCTAGGGTCGTTTTACATGAGAATACCAATGTAGTGTTGTAAGGTGTGCTTTAGTTGCTGGGAATTGTTCATAAGGTATATATTAATAAGTTTTGATGTGTGGATTTCTATCTCAAACAATAATGAATGATTTGCCCATATTTCTTAATGGCGGGTTGACTTTTAGAAAGAAAAAGTCGGGAGTAATGTGTGTCTTATGCGTAGGATAGCCTAGGAATGCCTTAGGATGTGATTAGGCTTGACAAAGGAGGTGCGTGGTTTGAATTTTAAGGAATCTGTCCGAATGGCGAGTTGCTCATGATTCTTAATGGCGAGTTGCGTATGTTTCTAGGTGGCGAGTTGATTATTTTATTAGTTTTTAATAACTTACTCAACCCGCTGGTTCATACGGCGGGTTGATTCACAGCGGGTTGCCTAACGGCGGTTTGATTCACAGCGGGTTGCCTAACGGCGGGTTGACTCACAGCGAGTTGCCTATAGGCGGGTTGACTCACAGCGAGTTGCGAAATGGCGGGTTGGCCAACAGCGGGTTGACTAACAGCGGGTTGCCATAATTTTCTATTATTTTATTCCAACAGGTAAACCGCCGTCTCTCGGCGGTTTGGTCGAATATTTTTATATATTAAAATATTCAACCCGCCCCTTTTCAAATATTATTCATGGCGGTTTAGTGCCTTTTCGCGGCGGTTTGCTCGATTCTCCTAACGGCGAGTTGGCATTCTGCCTGGCGGCGGTTTGGGCTAAGTTTCATATTTTGGCCCATTGAGCCCAATAATCTATCAAGGCCCCTTCGAATGACCCAGTTGTTTTTCTAAAACCCCATCCGGGCTTAGTTAACAAGTAATTGATCCTGTTGGATAATTAGTAGAGTTTAATCAAACCATAGTTACCTCTGTTTTTAATCAATCGTGGATTGACATGACTTTAATCAATGCTGAAGTTCTCTCTAACTTCGTTTCTCTGCAATGTTTGTCTTCTTTGTTAAATACTCTTTTGCAGAATACGATGGCAGAACAAAATGTTCCCACTCAACCTCCTACAAGAACAGATGAGCAGATTGTACCTCGCTCTCAGTGGTTAACAATCGGGAAAAGCAACCTACTTTTCAATGCACAAAAGATTCAAAAGAACCCCATCTTTCAGATATCAGTGGACATCCTGAGTAATACCAACTTCTTCCAAGCATTCACTGCCTCAGCAAATGTTCCTGCTATCTACCTGCAACAGTTCTGGAACACAATGAAATATAACGAGAAGACTGGGGTTTATAGTTGTCAAGTTGATGAACAATGGTTCGATCTAAGTGCTGATCTTCTCAGAAAGGCATTAGCAATTACTCCTGTCAACCCAACTCACCCATTTGAGTTACCTCCGTCTGGTGACACGGTGATTGATTTTGTTAATGAGCTGGGATATCCTGAACCTGTAGAAATTGTCTCCAGTATACGGGTGAATTATGTGTATCAACCTTGGAGGGCAATTCTATCCTTGCTCAACCAGTGCTTGACAGGAAAGACTTCTGGCAGTGACAAACCCAGACACCCAGTTCTGCAAATGCTGTGGGGAATCGTCACTCAAACTAATGTTGATCATGCAGAGCTGATATGGGAAGAGTTTACTCAAGGGATCCAGACATTTTTCTCACACAAAGAGGCCACAAAGCCAGTCTGAAGACCAAGGGGAAAGTAACTCCTCTTCCTTCATCCCTTATGGACGGTTTCCAAAGTGATATCTACTACTTGGCAAGTAATAACAACATCCATCGACGTCCTGATTCTGCTGTTCATCACACTGGAGATGATTATGTCTTAGGAAATCTCAAGTTTGTCCCTAAAGGTGAGTCAGTTGAAGTGTTTGGAATGGCAATTCCTGATCCCTTGATAACAGAAGCATATAATAATCTCATATTACTTCGAAGTATCTGAAAATGTTGCTGAGAATACAAAAGACAAACCCTCAAGAAAAGTGCAAGCGTGCCACCTGCAACAACGCATGCTACACTAAAAGCCCACATCCACCACACCAGTCAAACAAACCAAGCCAGCTCCTCCTCCGACAAAGAAACTTTCCAAGCGTAAGCTTCCACAGAAAGTTAGAAAGGGAAAGCATGCTTTCCAACTTGTTGACGAAGAAGATGAAGCTCAACAAGAATCTATTCCTCAAAGAGAAGATGATGATCCTGATCTCGATCTGGCTAAGAAGTTAAGTTTGGAAGTCATTCATGAAATAAGGAGAAGAAAGAAGGTAATGATCTGACTAGAAAGAAGCCATTAAGCTTAGATTAGACCGGCCTTTCTTTTTATTTTTTTTTTATGCCACAAGGTCGGGCACTGTGAGGAGTGACGATCAGGGATCCTAGTGGCAGAAGCAAACTTCCCAAACTGCATGAAGTAGTGGGAAAGGGAAAGGCGTTGTAACTGAAGAACAAGTAGCTCATTCCCTGATCGATCTGTCAAAGAAGAAAAGAACTACTGATCAGTTTATCCTTGTTAGGCGTGATCAAACTCCTCCTGATTCGACAACTGGACCCTCTTCTCAACCCGATGATGACACATCAGAGAAAGTAATCCATGAATCTTCATCAACTTCTGATTCAGAAAGAACTGAAAGTGAAACAGAAGTCACTGCTCCTAAAGGTGACAAAGATCAAGATGAAGTAGACACGTCTACAGTAACATCAGGAGTAAGCATTCTGTCTCAGGACTACTGAAAAAGCCATGAGGCTATGGCTGGGACAGACCCTGAGCCCATGAAGAAGCCCAGACTAGATCAGACTCTAGAAAATTACATGTGTCGCTTGCTGGACCAAACCTGAGCACATGGATGACTGAATTCCTCGCACAGCACTCCCAATGGGTTCATGAAAACCTGAAAGCTCATAAAACAGTATGAACGTGTCATGATGATAAACAGGAAATCTTCTGGTTCTATGTCTTCATGAAATATCTGATGAAACTTTTAAACTTTGGGGATCAATATCTTCATGATAAAACCAACGAAGATGTATTCAGGAGAAATCTAAAGCTAGAGAGGAGTCTGATTCCACCATACCTGATCCTAGTCATCAGACAGTAACGTCAACTCCTCCAGTGATTGCTCCCTTCACAGATGTCTCATCTTCAAAGCCGTCATTACTGGTTACTCCTCCACCAATCAACACGGAAGCTACAACAATCACCCATTCTCTCCCTGAAAATCATCATCATCGCCCTTCAGCTAAGAGTGGCAAGATTGGAACAAGAGATGTCTGAAGTGAAGAAGACTGATCTCTCTGCTGATGTTTTGGCTTCAATAAGATCCCAAGTTCCTACGGCTGTTGATAATTATCTAGGAACAAAACTTGATGATGCTCTCCTTAAGGTTCTTGAACGACACACTGCAGATTTAATCGAGAAAATCATTTGTGTTGCTGGCCCAGAGTCTGTCAAGAATCAGATCTGAACAAGAGTCCGAAGGGAGGATTATCAAAGCTAAAAGAATACAAGGTGAGGAGAAACAAGATTTCAACTTACTCATCAGGTAACTGATAAGTTGATCTTGTAAGAATTTGATTCAAAGATGCTCTTTTCAGACACATGAATAAGATCAAGTCTGCAATAGAAATACTGCCAAAATACCTTCTATACATGCTCTTATCGGAAAGTTTGATTAAACAGTGCAGAGCCATGGATAAGGAAGTTGCAGACATGGTTAAAGACCTCAGGAGAAGCATGATAGTGTTGATGATGAGACGTGGTGATTGATGAAGGCCCTTCAGTGGATCAAACCAGGGTAGATCAACAAAGCGGAGGAGATTTGATTCTGCCGCTTCTGGGTCAGCTTACCCTCTCCGAAAGGAAGACCAATGTTCAAAGAAACCAAGGGTGTCTGAAGGCAATCTGCTTCCAAACCAAACATCAATCTTCCTTCAACTGGATGGCAGATCACTGACACAAGAGAGGCTGGTGTTGACTCTTCGATGCACAGATCTGATCCCGAATCAGAACACTCTAAACAATCTTCAGATGACATTTCAAAGCAGGATAAAGGGAATGACTCAGATATGGAGGACACTGACAACACTCACATTCCTAAGGTGTCGACCACTACGTGGTTTAAGCCGATTCCAGAAAGCGAGAGACCCCCCACCACCCCCCCCCCAGAACAACCACACTTGCTAAACCTGAACCAGAATAAGACATTCCCTAAATGATTTCCCGGAACCAGAACATAATGGCAAAATGCATACGCCACAACGTTTAAAGTTCTGGAGGAAACAAGCTTTCAAAGGAAGACGTATGATATTGGGTATTCATCAAACTGGTTCTGCAGCCGAAACAGGAAAGAAAGAAGCTCTGCATAGCTCTATTTAGAAGGACCAGCTTTCAACTTTGTTAAGCCTTTAACACGAACAGTGTCTTTTCCTTTCATATAGATGGATGAATGCCATAAGCTGCTGACAAATAAAGTCGATTTGAGTAATCCTGAGGGTCATCAAATTCTAATAAATATATATGAACCACTGCCCTTAGGAGGTCCACCAGGTCAGGTAACTATTCAACCACAATTCTTCTTCAATAAGGATCTGGAATATCTGCTGACATGTAACAAAGGCGAAAAATGGCCTTCATCCATTATCCAAGCTCAACGCGCTCGTTACCTCGACTTTGCCTTGAAGAATTAGTATCCATCGTTGTGGGTGAGAGTGAACGCGAATATGACATCAGTGCGGTCTATGGCATCACTTACTGGTGGTTTAGGAGGAAGGAATTCTATATCAACAAACACAGTGAGTCCTCTAATCGTGAAGCAGTCAGATCGCAGATGCGAATTCTCAGTGTGATGAGTGTCAAAGTGTTTGAAAAAATATGGTTACAACTACTAAGAGTAGATATTCTTCGCCCGAGCTGATTTATCACGAATCAAGATCTCGGAACAGGATTTCAAAAATCTTCATCCAAAATGATTTTTGAAAGATTTGTTCCTTCTCACTACTTCAAGATAAGCTCAACCATCTGCCCAAGAAGACAAACTAGTTTTCCCACGGCAGTCAACATGTGGATAAGAAACTGGTGATCAGAAATCGTGTGGGAGCTTACAGCTCGGGGTTGAAAGTTATCAAACAAAGTCACCTTGAACGTCCTAATTGGGAGGCAGCTGACTTTACTTCAAAGAAGACTATACGATCGTCCCTAAGCCAAGAGCAGTTGTCTACAGAGACAGAAATGATCAAAGAAAGCTGATGAGGCTGAATGAGCTTCACAAGTATAGTGATGGGACGTTGACAAGAGTCATGGAAAAGCTGGACCAAATGGTTAAAGACTTTCATCTGTACGAGTACAATAAGGGCATGGAGACTAGGAAGTGGTCAGAGGATGACAAGAGAAGAAGCAAAGACTTCATCACAGCAATCGAGAAAAAGCCTAAGATCAGAAGGAACTATCGAAGTCTAGACAGCTTTGTTGGACGATGAATAAGAGGATATTAACTACAGGCTGATCAACAGAACAACGTGAGGGACATCGTCATTACAATCAAAAGGTCAATTTACTCTTATTGTGAATAATACACCTTGTACATTAGTAGCTAGTTAATCTCTTGATGATTAAGTGTAGGAGTAATTGATATCCCTCAACGATTGAGGGGGAGCAGTTATATGTTTCATACACGACTTGTGAGTTAAGGACACACTTTTCTCCCAAATTTTATAACATATTTAAATCAATTGATATCCAAAATGTCAAAGGGTTTAAAATTTTTGATAAGGGGAGAAAATGTGATTAAAATATGTGTATAATAAAGAACAGTGATTATTAGGACTCATATACTCCGCCCAAACGTGCTAAACAATTTCGAATACCGAAGCACATTTTGAGGGGGAGCGTTTCTGAAAAATGTCAAAAACAATCGAGGTACTAAACGCTTTGATATTTATAATCGCAAGTACCCCTAATTGAATTTTCAATTGTTATTTGGAAAGGAGAAACTGCTACCAATAAGGGACCGAACATGCATTTTACTTTAATTGGAGTTATAAGGTTGGTATTGTTAGGTACTATTCCAAATGATCCAGCCATAACCGGAGGGATCTACCCAGGGACAATCCACTAGTTAGTGTAGAAGTCCTTAGGTATGACATGGAAAAAGGAGTAAAAGAAAAATAGGGGGAAAAGTGCCGACTGAGATGGAGCTAGTACTGGAATAAACCCAATAAGGTTCTAGTCATGAAGTCTCGGTAAGCACTGAAGGGGTTGAAGAATTAAAAAGAATTGTAAAGATAAAGGGTGTAAAGAAAGAAGCCCTCCATTCACTTAGGCAGAAACCGGGTCTATTCCCTATGCCTTGACAGAATCACTAAGATGATTGCTGACATTGAAGATCGACATCATGGACCCAGTGATGCAATGCACAACCCTCCCTAGCCACTCAGAATCTTTCAAAAGATTTCTGTTTCATTTCTCACGGAGACTAAACACATTATCTATTGACTTTCTCACTCCGAGTTAGTTGATATTGAACAGGTGGCAGTCTGCTCCAGCCTCCGATTACTAGAACCAAAACGCACTATTGAGTCTAGAGCCAAGAGATCGTCAATTACTTCAATAGGAACCTATCCAATTTTTGTCTTTCACACACTGTGGAAACAAGTCTATCCTAAGAGTCCTACGCATTATCATTGTGATATTGCCAGAACATCCGAGTGAAACGATAGTTTTTCACAATGAAGATGGAAATCCTGCTAGAGCCAACATCAAACAAGCTCTAGGTAGGTGGACTTGTTGTGATTCTATAAGAATCAATCTTGTGACAACTGGAAAGAAACGATGGTGCGATTCTGTGTGAATCAATCTTGTTCCAGTATAAGAAATTGATGTGGATTATGATCATTTGCCAAACAATCAAAACTCTCGAAGTGTTACAAAATATTTTCATAAGAAACACTTATCTGTGTCCTTTCAAATCAATTATCTCTTTAATTACTATCTGTTTCATTACAGGAGATTTAAAAATGGAGATGAAGGATGGAAATTCCCAGTTCCTGAGATGTCAAGTAAATAACCAATGTCAAGACACGACTCCACTGTTATGACTGTTATGAAAAGACCTATAAAGGTGTTAAAGTTCCGCAAACTTGATGTCATGTATTTTTTACAGTGCACAAGCTGGCGGATCCCTCACAAGATGATGTAAGATTATGTTTGGGCGATGATCTCAAGAAAGCTCAAGATCACAGTAAAAGACAAGCGTAAGATGAATCAAAAGATTACTATCCCAAATGTACAAGATATCAAATGTCTACGAGCTAAAGACTGAAGTGATTAAAGTTTGGTATTTTCAAGGGTGACCTCCCTTAGGGGGAGATTGTTAGATATTAGAAAAAGACTCGGTCACCCCATGTATTTTACTGTTTATTATAGCTCGTAGTTTAATAGTTAATAGTATGTTTTTCGGTTTTAAGTCGGGTACGAATACCCGGTATATTGTAAGTACTATATATAGCCTCTTCCAACCCCTACCTTCCCCTTCTTTCTGGACAGAAAAAGCTAGTTATTATTTTCATATACAAAGAAAACACATTTTCTCTCTCTGAATATTCTCTCTGGTGTTTCTCTCTTTAGAAACTAGCCAAATCCAAGAATCGACCCCGTGTTATGATATAGGATATACCACAATTACGAACACCAAAGGATATACAAAGAAGGGAGAAATGATCCACACTAATATGTTAGGAACAATTAGTGCTTAAAAGAAACCTTTGATACTCATATGAGTAATCAATGCAACGAAAGAACTAACAAAACGCGCCTATATCTGAAAGAGCAGATTCCAAACAACCAATATACATCGAAACGTCGAATAGGAAAAATCGGGTATCCTTACTAACAAAGTACGATGAAGGGATGCTAAGCTTAGACTTAGGAAATCCAAACAAACAACCGAGCAAACAAGCAACCTCTATAATAGCAATACTAGGTATCCGCAAATACTAGATAGCAAGGAAACTTACTATCTATACAACTCAGCTTAACATATCCTCCAATTAGGGTAAGAGAATAATTCTCTACCCATACTACCATCCTTATCATGAATACACATATCAATAAAAAAATATTTTTCCCTCCATCATACACCAGAACACAAATAAATGCAATCATGGTCACAAGTCTACGTGTGTGATGCCTTTATAATAATGTTGGCCACCATAATTATAAGTGCCTCCTTTCATACGTGTACTTACTTCCAAGATTACCCATATCAGTCATAATTCACATATAAGTACATTACCACTTGCCACATCTTAACACCACTTTAACTTAAACCATAAAGTGCTTCCATCAATAACTACTTATATCAAAATAAGATCGAAATGACATAAAGGAACGAAAGTCTCGCAACAATTCCCAAAATACAAAATATCCAAAAAAAATAATCAATAACAACATGACGAGGTAAAGGACAGGATAAACTTATGTTGGGCCTCACTTGGGTTTGACTTTGCCTCTGCAAGAATCACCCGACTCCGCGGGTCCAGCCCTATTACGCACATCCGATAAACGATCAACTATTCTATCTCCTTCGGTTCCACAAGAGGCTCCTTATAATGCTTAAGTCCAGTTAGGAAAATGGTTCCCCAACGAGACTTCTTACGGGTGGGGAAAAACATAGCTAAAATACTAAGAAAGTAATACATATCATATCAGATTTGTGGTAGGCAAAATACTAAAATGCCAATCTTAGCATATAAATATATAATGCAATAAAAAATAGAGGAAGATAGCAGTTATACATTAAACACTAAAGCCCAAAATGCTCTTAATGAAGGGACCCTAGGTTAAGTCTAGGTTAACACTACTTTTCTTCTATAACCAAGGCTCTGATACCAATCTGTCACACCCGCCAAGGTCAGAAAACGCGATTGCGTAACGGAAATGATATCATCACACACAAATGGGTCTATACAGCAGAATTCTATATGAAATGAATAAGTAAAAGCATAGACACAAAGTGGTCATACAATACCCATAAAAACTTAACCAAAAATCCAAAAGGACATTTTATCTGATGAAACAAAGTTCTCGACAATAGAAAGACATGCAACAATTATCTAAAAACCAAACAATGCAAAACTCAAGACAATAAAGCAATAAACTACATGACATCCTACGGTCTCTTTCTAGCCACTTCTCTCTATCTTATTCCCATGATGCTCACCTAAAAATGATGCTTAAACGTTAACATAAAGTTGGTGAGAGTCATAGGTTTAAGACACGCAATAACTCACTTGAGAATTACTGTGATAATAAAACAAGCATAGCATGACATACAACGAACTATTTTAACCTATCATACAAGCTAACATGCAATCACATCAATCCACATTTAGACGTTCACGCTCAATGATCACAAACACAGAAACAAAACGTACAACAATGAGACGATCACGCTCACTATCAACAATCCACAGCAATGAGACGATCATGCTCACTACTAACAATCCATAGCAATGAGACGGTCATGCTCACTACTAACAATCCACAGCAATGAAATGGTCACGCTCACTACTAACAATCCACAGCAATGCCTTGAGACGATCACGCTCAAGCACAACAATCCATATCACATTAGCAAGTAGCACATAACATACAATAGTCTCGTATAGCCCATGCCTCATTTAAAACACATTATCACAGAAACTAAAACATTTAATACTCATAGCATCATTTTCACCTCAAGAAAACATAAGAAAAAGGGGCTATGAAACTCACCTGATTGCTTTGCAGCTTCCACAAACACTAGCACAAATCTAAACAACAAAATAAACACGTGTTACACGCGACCAAGCCAATTGCTTATGCCCATGTAACAATCATATGATGGATGTCTAATATGTTTAATTACCCTCATGGGTCACCACGACACCATGCCCAACCTTAACCAACATGTTTACACACTTTTCCAACACTTATGTGCTTATTAATAAGCCGAAATAAGCTATAAGCATTTTTGACACAACATTTTATTTCACCAACACAACTAAAATATTACAATGATACTTTTCTTACCTTTTACTTTCACCCATTTCGAACCAAACCACACCCTTTAAGACTTTTTGTAGTTTTTAAAGTTTGGATTTTTAGAAAAGCGTTTGTATAACTAGTGTTTATGCAAGGTTGTAAGCATAAAAGTACAAGAGGATTAAGGAAATAAAGACTTACAAATGAGGGTTTTAGGAGTGGATTAAAGCTAACTAAACAACCCAAACGTTGTTTTATTTACCCAACGATCACTAGAAATCAAACCCGAATGTGTTTAAGCTTCCGTGTTCTTGATAAAAGTTGAAAAATGTTTAGTTTTCATGTGTATTGTGTTCGACCGGACAAGAGGATAGGAGAGGAACAAAGAAGTTTTGAGGTGTGTTTTTGATGTTTGTGTGTGAAATTTTAAAATGAAGATATGAACAAAACTAAAGACTAAAGAGCTCCAATATTCTTGGTAGTGTGTCTCCAAGGGGGGCCGGTCATGGTATAAAAAAACAAAGGGATCATAAGTTTTTGTAATTTTAAGTTTTGCGTAGATCTTTGTTTCGTTAAATGTAAACAAAAACCCGTCTATCTTGTTTTAAGCAAAGTCCTCATAAATTATGAAATGTTTTATTCAAGTTAAGTTCATAGGAGTATAATAAAGTAATCTAGATGAAATTTTAAATTATTGTCGTACCGGTACGCGTTGTGTGTCGTCTTTCGCTGCGCGCGGGAAGGTTTCTCGGTAAATGACCAAATGCAAACGTAAATGTTTAGAAAGTGATAATTTGAAATAAAAATGATTTATTATAGTAAAAAATTGTTGGTTGATAGCCGGTTACACCGTAACTATTTTTGAATAGTAAAAGTCAACATAAGTCAAAATCCAAGTTGTGCTATAGAAATTCAACGAGATAGTATTATGAAAATATAAAGTCATAGTATTTTAGGATACTATAACCTAGGAAAATCACCGGTTATCACATCTTACCCCCTTAAGAGAATTTTGCCCTGAAATTCAACTAGAATTATGTTATGTAGGAGGAAGAGGTAAGGGCGTTTAGCATGATATCCGGTTCCTAGTGTTTTTTCTAGCATAGTTTTAGTCTAATCGTTGACTTGAATATCTTTTAGAGGTGACTAATGTTTCATCAGGGAGTCGTTGTCGATTATCTAATGGTTCCATATCGTCGACCTTTCTTGGTTGTCTGAAGTACGAAATCTGCTTGGGTGTTCGATGCTGATCCAGTTCGCGTTGCGTCTATGTGATGCTTCAAGTAGTTTAGTGGTGACGTCTGCAGTGCCTTGCTCTCGTGTGTCTAGTCAATTTTATTAGGCCCATAGGAGGTAAACATCCAATATATTACTATCCCTAAATTTGGTAAACCTACTAAACACTTTACCAGTCACCATTTTATGTTTTCTCCCATCCCGGTATGTCTAGACTCTTTCTGGTCAAACAATTTGTTTATCTTCACTTAATTGTATAGTGTTGAGCAATTTAAACCACATGAGTCATGCGAATATGTAATCCTATATGCTAAAGCAAACGTTGATCGAACATCTTAGAAAACTTAAATTTTTGTGGATAAATTTATCGTTTTGTCGTGAAGGTAAAGTTTAGCTTATAGTGCGCCTTGTAAAGTCAAATCTTCTCATTTCTTTGTCGTGTAGGATGTGGCGACTTGAACACCAGCCAAGTCTTAATCTTTTACGGCCGTTCGTCATCCTAAGGTAGTATAGGCTTAATAGTCAAAAACTACAGCAATCCTACCCACTTACGTCGTCCTATACTATCCTAGGTACGTCGGTTTGTTTAAAATGGTCGAAATCAAAATGAAGTAAAAAGCGTATAAGGGCTTTCATGAGGAGTGGTAACTCATAACATAACCAAGCAGGGATAGATTTCACACATACATATCAATCATGAAAAATCAAGTAAAAGAACTACCAGCGACTATAGATTTATGGTTTCGTACAAAATTTTCCTACTAATAATAGTAAACTACAACTCAAAATAAGTCCGTCACTAACTAAAGCTACTCAGTTTAGTGTGATACATGTCAGTCCTAGCTATGTCAACATTAGACTACTTCTCTTAGCTATCCACCCTCTGCTCAAGTGCGGCAATACAGTCCTTCAACTCTTGCATCTCACGCTAATCTGCTACGTGCTGCCTCCTCAAGTCATAAATCTTCCACCGATCCTCATAGATAGACTGCCATAAATCTCATCTCTAGGCGTCTGTGTACCCTGCCAAGGTCTCAATTTCCAAAATTGGTCGCCATAAGGTACCAATGGTAATCCCAGTCTCCTCCTGCACTCGTTCTAGGCTCCTAAGCCTGAAACGCTATGAGAGGATCTCCTCGCGGACTACCCTTGACCTAGAAAATAACTCAGTGAAATCCCATACATAACCCTCAAAAAGGGTAGGTGGCAGTGCATTAGACGCTCAGTGTGTGTGTGGAGTATACTCCCATGAAGCTCAAGCTGTGCCCCAATCTCTAGTAGGGCACCTTTATTTAGTGTTGCGGCTGGTGCTGAAGTGGCTACCAGTGAAGGAATAATCGGTGAAACTAGTGAGGACTCTGGGAACCACTATGGTGATGCTGGTGAACCAACCGGTGATGGCGGGGTCTAGATTGGCCAACAGACTGGGGTTATGTCGCACTCGATGTCTATGTAAACTGTACCATCCTCTGGGTCCTCCCATGTAGTGCGGACATGCAACCTAGTGTAGGTCTGTGTGGGGGTCTCACCTAGTATCTGCTGATCTGGTGTGGATCTGGAACTCTATCCCACCTCGTAAGTACTGGGCACAATATCCCTGGCTCGCTCTATGGCATGATGTTTGGCCTCTCTGTAACCTAAACCCAATGGCCCATCCTCGGTTGTATCCTCAGCCAGGACATGAGCTGCTGGTAATCCTCTAATGTAGCCTCCTTACTCTCAGAGTCGATATCCTCATCCTGCGACTCATCACTCTTAGTCTCTGTGTCTGCTATAAGCTCAAAAGTGACCTGATATCTCTTCCGTACGGGAAAAGTCAGTGATGATGATGATGAAGGGGTCTCGTAAGAGGATATGTACCTCTTACGAAATGAATAACGTGATAGTGTCATCGCCTCAGTCAACTTGGCTGAGTAGCCAGGTGACAGGGTGGGCTGTGTACGCACGGCCACCCACGAAGTACTGCGGTAGTAGAATGCTCGTGGAGGTGTAGGGGTAGGCAAGGTCTGGGTAAGTAGTGGCCTTTGAGGAGATAGCGATGAAGTGGAATCTGTTGGTGGAGTAGTGGAGTGTGGTGAAGTGACCCTAGTCTCAGAAGTCTCAAAGGGCTTTGACTCATCATTAGTATGAGGGGTAGCGGGGGTGTAGTTAGGTGAAGCAGGAGTATAGTCAGGTGATGGAGGTGCCGATGTAGATGATAGTGGCTGGGGCTCCTCTGTCTCTGAGGGGGCCTCAAGTGGCTCAAACTCGGTATCTGGAGCAGTGCGTGAATAAGCATGTCTCACTAGCATGTAGGGGTCATCAGGAGAGGGAGTGAATACTGGAGAGCCTCGGGCTCCGCTAATGGATGAGATGGTCTTTGTGTCAGTAGAGGTTGGTGGGGAAGACATTGACCTGTGATAACATGGTAGGTGTATAAGTAATCTTGTAAAATAATATAATCAAAATTAATAGCATAGATCTGCTTACATATAGTAATCGGTAAGAAATTAGATCATAAGTACTCATAGCAATATATTAGGTATGCCAGGCAAACATGAAAGGCAAGCATGGGCAATAGTGGTCAGATAATAGGAATATGAAAAGCATGCAAGGCGACATGTAATGCAAACATAACAACATATAGGCCAACTTAAGATGCAAACAAGACAAGAATGTAAGTCAAAGTAGGCAATAGTAATTCAGGTAATAGAAAGCATAGTGAATTATGTGTAAGGGTATCAGGCGAAAGTACATATATGCAACATGTACGTTCATAACCAAAGCATTTTCAGGTGATCCTAGGGGTTTTATGTCCACCCTAGCATGATTCAAGGAGATTACCCCCATCGTTCCATGACCCTTCGTAAATTAGGCATAGTTGATCATTCTATGCATAATTCAGGAAAACAATGAAATGCTCGGGCTAGTCAACTCTTATCATGTTCAGGGTTTTATGAAAACTTTAGTTTGGTTATAGTTGAGTTTTTATTTTAGAAAAACTAGCATTCTCTATAAACTTAGGCTCTAATACCAACCTATCACACTCCGTCAAAGGCAGAAACACGAGGGGACATTTCGAAGACATCGCGTAAGATAATAGTTTACACCTTAAGTTTGTTACAAGGAATTTAAACTACGAGGTTACAAAATATAATCCTTGATGAAATAAAACACTTGTCTTTATAAAGGCATCTTGTCAATTTGACAACTTTGATTCAACCACCTTTAATTTGTAAATGCTGATCACCTAAAAATGATACTCGAAAAGGTCAATATAAAGTTGGTGAGCTCGTAGGTTTAGAGCATAAACCCAGTTGTTGTGCCAAAATTTGAGTAGGAAAATAGTGGAATACATTAGCGGAGTGCAAGCAATATACATAGCAATCCAATAGCAATCATAGTAGTCATAGCATATCATAGCAATCCAATCACACCAACCATTCAACAATGGTCCAAGCACTTATAGTCCTTCGAACCTATCGCCTACTAGCTGGAGCTACATAGGTCGGCTAATAGTTGTAAGTTATGTACCCAATAACATGCATGAACATATACACCAACATTCACATACGCAGTTATAGACACATAACATTGTCCAAAAGCATAGAATTAGTTTAGCACAGAAGTAAAACAGTTTGAAATGGATTTGAGTATCATTTCTCCTAAGGAAAATAATTTAAAAGTGGGGCTACGAGAACTTACCTCAAATAAAGATGAAAGCAGCTGAAAATAGATGATCACTGAATAAGGTACAACGGTGCCCGGTCACGACCTATTAATGAAGTTTATCTTAGAGATATGTTATATGAAAATGAAATAATCCATATGTGTTTGTAAACAAATTTATTTTATTGTTATGAAAAGGTTTTGTATCATTGTTATGTGGTGGTTGGTAAGTAAGTAAGAATTAAAGAAATAAGAATTTTAGAAATAAGAATTAAAGGAATAAGAATTTAATATATGAATTAGAGAAATAAGAGTTTCATATGCTTCTACTATTTACCCGATCCCCAAGTTATTTAGATTAGACGTTCACGATATAAATGATAACCATGTTTTAGTCGCCTATATTAAGTAATAGAAGCTGTTCAATAAAAATATGTTTTTCGTCTTTTCGTCGGACATTAAAATAATAATATTTTATTATTTCGTCTTTTATCGAATTTTTTTAGAAAGTAAATTTTAGTAAAAATATTTCTGAGTATATTATTTTATAAATTATCGGCATGAACCGTTTGATTATGAATGCTTTCCAAGGTTTTAAGCCTTATTTTCAAACATTTCTCCTCAAATAATCAATTTTCGGCGTAATGCCAAAATCTACGTTTTAGCAAAACAAGATTCAAATGACTATTTTAATTACCCTAAACCTATATAAATCCAAATTCTATAAGTCGATCATTAACCCATTTTAGAAGTCCAAATTCATTTGTTTTCACTCATTAGGCCGAATAGCCCAATGTTAGCCCAACAATCATTAGTTAAGTTTTGTGTTCATAAGTTTAGTCTAATACGAGTTTATTAGTTAGCCCGATTATATAATCAAAACTTCCATCAAGTTTGATAAATTGATATACTTAAGGTATTAAATATGCTATTTGTGAAAATAAGTTGTATGATCTATATAAGTCTATAAGCTAAGCTTAAAAATAACTTTATTAGTTATTGGGCCTTAAGGCCCATTAATAGCTCATTGTTATCTAGGCCATTTTTGAGTCCACCAAGTTTTAAGTTCAGTTAAAGTTCATCTAGTTATTGGGCCTTATAGCCCATTTATAGTCCACAAGTATATAATCCATATTTAGTTTATTAGTCATTAGGCCTTATGGCCCATTAATAGTCCAAATTTTTACTAGACACCTTTTAGACCAATTGTTTAGTTTGTTAACCATTTTAAATAAGTCCGAATCAAACTTACTAGTTAGTCATTTTAATAAGTCGTATATTAGATAAGTGAATAGGCCATTTGAAATAATCAATAATATATGCCGAAACGCATTTTTTGAAAATAAGCCGAGATATCATTGGGCCTTGTTGGGCTTTTCGGTCCACTAAGCCCCAAACTAATATCCAAACTTCAATAAGCCCGGAAAGAGGTCAATAAGCAATGGGATAAGCTAATAAGCACTTGTTTTTATCTAAATAAGCTTAACCAATAAGCCAAAAATAAGCTGAAATATCATTGGGCTTTATTGGGTCGTTCGTTATGCATAAGCCCAACAAGCATTTCAAAAATGTAATAAGCCCAAGAACAAGTCCAATAAGCTACATAATAAGTAAATAAACCAATCTAGTATCAAAATAAGCAAACGTATAAGCCACAAAAATAAGCCAAGACTAATAAGGGCCAAAATAAGCTACAACTTATTTTCCTTGTTGGGCCGAGAGCCAAACAGGCCCAATAAGCCACGGTAAGCTAGAAAAATAAGCCAATAAGCTCGAAATCCCTTTAGTTTAAAGAATAAGCCACAAATAAGCTAAGAAAATAAGCCGAAAATTTGGAATATGACAAAGTACAATCCCTTATGTTTCCTTTTTATTCCGAGACCATTTTAAGCCTAATAAGCACTTATGTGCTTATTAATAATCCGAAATAAGCTATAAGCATTTTTGACACAATATTTTATTTTACCAACACAACCAAAATATTACAATGATACTTTTCTTACGTTTTCCTTTCACCCATTTTGTAAGACCCCGTAAAAATTTCTATTTTATTTTTGTTGACTTTTTCATGAATCAGTTGACTCTAATAATTACGTGTTAATTATTGCTTTTAACCGGGGAGTTCACTCGCGTGTATCTGAGAATCATTATTGGATGCGTTCCGGCTTGGTATTTAATGTAGTCTTTTGGTAAATGTCATGTTTATGCGTTTCAGTCATATATTTAAATTTTTAGAATTTTTCTTAAAGATATCGTGCGTTTTTAGTTTTTGCGTATACTATCAAAAATCGTTTAAAAATATCTAAAGTGAGTAAATATTTATCAAGGAACTTGAGATTCCATTAAACATGATCAAACTTTCAAACAATGGTAAAACCCCCCTTGTCCCCCTTGTGTGCGTCCGCCACCCCTCACCCAACACATCTCCTAAAATCTAGCTAAAATGTTCCTAGATATTTTATTTCACCTAGGATGCTATATTTGGAGGATTTAAATTTATGTCCAAGTTCATTCATCTCATTTCCATCACTCTCTCAAGAAAAACATACACAAAAACTCTCCCTCTCCCTCTCCTTTGTTCGTCCGACGCCACCACCACCCAAACACCACCACCATTGAATATTGATCAAGATTTTGGAAGCTCAAGTTTATTCGGGTTTATTTAGATAGTTAGTTTGGGTATTGTAATCATTGTTTGTGTTGTTCATTAGCCTTGATCATCTCCTTAATCCATCATTTTTGTAAGTTCATCTTTTTCATAATTTTCTTGTACTTTCTTGATCCTTGTCACTCTAATAAGCTAGTTGTACAAACCATTTTATAAAAATTAAAGCTTTAAAATTTACAAAACCTTAAAAATGTTGTGTGTGTGGTTCGAAATATGTAAAAGAAACAAAAAGGAAAGTGTACTTGTGTTTTTGTAGTTATTTTCACAAAAAAAAATATTTTCCAAAGTGCTTATTGCTTATTTTTGGCTTATTAATTAATAAGCCCAAGGTGCTTATTGGGCTTATCTAGGTGTCGAACCATAGAGGAAAACCATAAAGGTTTGAACTTAGCGTCTTATTTTTCTTGCTTATTTTTGTAGCTTATTTGATAAATAATAAAGATTTGAGCTTAACGGGCTAACAAATAAGCCAAATGGTTATTTGGTTGGCCTAGTGGGCCTCGGCCCAAGACCAAGCCCAAGCCGTGAGCCTTAAGCTCACAACATAGATTATTAGGTTGGCTTATTATAGCTTATCTAATAAGCTAGTTACTTATTTGCTCACTTATTTTCTTATTGGACTAATTTTGGACTTTTGGTATTTTAATTCTTTCGTTTAGGCTTATTGGGCCTAAAAGCCTAATAAGGGTCCGTTGGGTTACGGCTTATTTCATCAAAGGATTATTACTTATTTTTAAACTTATAAGTTGACTTATTAATGTTGTCACATATATACTTATGTAACTTATTTACATTTATGCGTTTTGAATATATGGACTTAAAGTGGAAAATAAATTGTTTGATTATCATTTGGATAACAAGTAGAGATTTGGCGTTAGTCGAAAGGTATGAAATATTGTTGAAAGTAGTTTTTGGAATAAAGTCTATGACTTGGAAAACGAATATATACGAACGGGTCATGCCGAAATTTTATAAAATCTTTATACTTAGAAATATTTTAAAAACCTATTATCCTAAATCTCGACAAAAGGACGAAATTACATTACTTTATAATAAATACATATTTATTATAATTAAACATGATAAATGAACTAAACTACATACTTTTATGTAAATTATTAAGTATTTTCTTAATAACAATAAAAAGACAAAATAATAAATATTATTATTTTAATACCCGACAAAAAGACAAAAAATATATTTTATAAACTTTCATAAAAATAAAACTTTTATTACTAGATACATAATTTAAAAACGTGAAAACTTTTATATTAATGATGTCTTAGTTTATTATTTTGGGTTACCGGGTAAACTGCCAAAACTTATTTATTTTGTTTATTTCTTATTATATCATATGTATTTATGCTAATTTTCGTAATACGTTTATCGACTCAAGAACACTACAACAACCACATAACCATTGTTAACAAAACTTTTCTCAAATCAAAAGTACAACTACGCTTAATAACTCGTATGCATTACTATAATTTCATGTCGTGTCAACTCTGAACCAAACCATTTTCCCTAGGTCGTGACCGGGTACAGTTGTACACCGTCTTGTGATCATTCGTTTTCAGCTGCTTTACTTCATCATTTACTGTGAGTTCATAGCCTCACTCTTTTACTGCTTTTCGTATGTTTTATAATTGGGGTGACAACATTGCTTGCTTTTAAAACTGGACACAAGAGTTTTACGTTACCTTTACCTGTTTATGTGTTGCCTAAGTTTGCGTATAAACCCACCATTGCCTGAATTATCATGAACCATTAATTTTTTGATTGACTGTACTGGTTATGTAAGCGGGAGTGTGAGAGTAGATCTATTGGGACTAATTATCCCCATCTGGGTAACTAGCGATTACTTGCATCGGAGGGACCGATCAAACGAATGCATTACATGTCAAATTTCGTTAGGTGGTATTTGGTTTGGGACACCTGTTAGGGCAGGCTTTACTTGACATGATATTATATGATGCATAGCGTATTAGCTTTGGTTTCATGAGCTTAAAGCAACGTAAACATTCATTTTATGTGATATTGTATCTGTTATAGTAGTCACATACGTTTTATAACTTGTGGTCCACACTATTGTATTTCAGTTAAACCTATGAACTCACCAACTTTTGTTGATGTTTTAAGCAATGTTTTCAGGTACTTAGCTGGATATCTGTTCAAGGTGCTATTTGAAGTCGTATTGCTATGTGTCTGCCATTTCGATGACTTATAAATTATCATGCTTGTTAACTTTTTACAAAACTTCTATTTACACTTCCGTAAATCTTTAAAATTTCTTTCAGGCTTATTGTAAGACTTTTTATTTTGATTAATGTAACAAGTATGATTTTCAAACGTACCCATAGAGGTCATTCTTGTACCTTGTGTTTGTGATATCCATGACACGGTCACACCCCCAGACGCTTATTCCGACGGGACCCATTAATGGGGTGTGGCAGATTGGTATCAAGAGCCAAGGTTATAAAGAACAAGGTAGAAAAATTAGGTCAGGTCTATAACCAATATGTGATCCTTACGTGAATTCTTTGTGCCTTTACGTGTTCCCATCCTTGCCCTACGTATATGATTATAATATTATTATTTTACGTAAGTGAAAATTTCATATCGTCATATATAATTTTCATAATGTATTTGTATCATATTCATTTCTTTTCCCTGCATAATGCATGGTTGATATAAAGAGATTTATATAAACTTTTGTTTGGGTAGGTCATGGCCATTTCTGTCATCTCGATTTCTTCGGAGGAGAGTGTGGGGACGTCTACTGCTCGAGTTATCCTATTTGGCACGATTCCTGCTACCATTCCAGCCACTGTACCTATTGTTGATCCACCTATTGTTCATGATGATACTCCACTGATTCCCACTGAGACACCCACTATCCCACCTACTGCTCCCACCATACCGTACACTTTACAATTTATGTACACTGACTCATCTGACAGTGACTCTTCTAATATAACATCGTCACCCATCCATGATTCACCACATACTCGTTAGATTTTACCTGCACCACCGGGTTTACCTCGCTGACCGACTATTCTTGTTTTACCAGGTTAGCCGATTCTTGTTGGTCGACCTTACCATACCCAGCCTAACAGGGTGCGTAAGATGTTGACAGTAAGGCAGAGAGTTGGACTACTACCCACACACCAACTTGCATTGAGGTATTTAGAGGATCATTTTTCATCAGACCATTTCATATCAGATGACTCATCACCAGATTCTTCATCAGACTCAGCATCAGGCTATTCATCAGGTCATTTTATACCAGATTCTCCTTTTGACACACCAGTTGCTATTTCTGCGAGGCTATCTCATAAGAGGTGTAGATCCCCTACTACTTCAGTACCGATAGCTACACTCGTACCTGGAGCCTTGTCTCTTGTACGTGCTGACCTGCAACTACCTCGTAAGAGGACTAGAGGTTCAATTTTCATGACTGATTTCGAGGTTAGCTCAGAGGAGAGTTATGAGCCTTACACTGAGCCCGATATTGATTCCGATGTCCTGGCAGACATCGATGCTTGTATTATGGCTGACACAGCAGCAGCTAGGGAGACGGATGTTAGAGTTGATGTTGGGATTGAGATTAAGGACGAGGTCGAGGAGGAGGCCGCGTCTAGAGACAGAGGTACTATTAAGATTGTCATTGATAGAGTTAGTCAGCCTATAGTTTCTGATGATGATCCTTGATGATATAACAATTGCATACAAAACATAATATATTTTAGAGAGAGAGACACAAACACGCCCTAAAAAGAGAGAGGGAGGACGTGTAAGGTGAGAGAGAGGAGAGGAGAGGAGAGGAGAGAAAGAAAGAAATATTAAATTAGAAGAGAGAAAATCACCAACCCTAAATGCTTTCCTAAGCCTTCCTTTTATAGGATGGAAGGAAGGACTTGGAGGCAAATAGGGTTTCTTATATATTACACATTAGTCCTTCCTTATTTGCACTACTTAATCCCTATTCTATTAATACTTAATAAATGGCTATGTAATCAACACTTTTTATGTTTCTAACAATCTCCCCCTAAGGGCCAATTACATAGGCCTTACAAAGTTACGGAGATTAATAGTCTTGGTCCTTCCACCAACATACTCCTCAAGCCTTCTGAGATGCTCTCTGGAGTGTTTCATCAATCTTCCTCAACATCTCTTTTGAACTCTTGATATCATAGTCGGTCCAGTCTCTTCCCTTCAACCTTTTGTTTTCCTTGCCCACTTTGTTCCTTGACAGCATTTCAATTAGATTTTCCTGAATCTTCGTAAGTGTACCATCACAAAATGTGTTTACTTCACTTAGCTTCATGAGGGATTTCACGTTAAACTGGTTAAGGTACACAACCCTCTTATGTGTTAAAGTCATAGTAAATGGCATCCTTTGGTCTATTCCTTCGAAGAACATTGTGGGTTTGGTGAGGTTGAGAGTTCTTTGATAGCTTTCTATTCCGAGCTGAATATCTTCTGCCCTTTTCTTGATCACGGTTCTTCTGATGAACATGAGAGGAGCATTGTTAAAGTCTTTCACAAATTCCAATGGGAGATGGTAAAGCTTATCTTGAACCTGGAGCAAGTACATATCCTCTACATCATTTAAACTGAGTTTAGGAAGATCGACATAGCTGAATGCATACTCTTTATCATCAGATCTCCTAACTACAATAGATGTTATGAAGCCATTACCCCATTTCTTCTTTGCAACAACACTGGCAATTGACTTGATCCTTAAATCTGAATAGATGTCTCCTTTGGTTACGACACTTATTCTTGCTCTAAAGAAATCAATTATGTCTTCTTCCCAGTGGTGTATACTATTAAGAGCTTCAAAGTGATAGTGATGAACTTCTTTGATCCATCATCCAGGGATCAAATCCTCTATCCCTTCTTTGTAGTATCTTGCATTATAGTGCTTGGTGATAGAAGTAGTGTACTTCTCATTTGTGTCGAGACTCACACGCTAATAGTAGTCGTTGTTATAGAAGCATGGATGTGGTTTTGTACTTTTCGACATATGTCGTTCAAATGATCTTGATTTAAAGACATCACCTTCATCACCATTCTACTGAGCTTTTGTTAATACTGCTGCTTTGAGTTGACTAACATGATATTTAAGTTCCACATCATTGTTGTACTGCACCTTTAGCCGTTCTAATCCTGCACTTTCGAGATCTGCTATCGTAAGCTCGTCCTTCTGGATTAGTTCTTTAAACTTCTTTGCAATGGCGATAGTTGATGGTCTAAGAATATGATTCTCATTCTTATCAATATCTGATTTCAAGAACAAGTCAAGCCATGTAGTTCTCCTTTCAACTAACCCTGACTTCTTTAGAAACCATTCTAGATTAGAATGTTGTTAGACAAGACTGTCTGATTGGTCAAGGGGTTGTGTTATAGGTATATCATCTTGTATAATAATCATGGGAGATCTGTTACGCCTTGATGATCAAGAAGAAGGTTCACCAGCATCCTTTCTTCTTTTCTTCTTGTTCTCCCCCTCACAATTATTAGGAAGATCCTGATTATCGTGAGTCCTTTTATGAAAGGATGATTGTGCAGCTTGAGCATCGAGTGCTTCTTGATCAAGAGTGATGGAATCATAAAGGGTGTCATAAAGTTGTTGATGTGTAGCATGAGTCTCAATTGACTTGTTTGAGTGAATTCTGTTCAACAGCTTTAGCTTTAGATCCATATATGAGAGATCATCAGTGGATGTGGATGATTAAGTGAAGAGATTGATTTGGTTGGTTTTCATAAATTTGAGCAGAGAGGTGTTAAGGTGAGGCTTAACATAATTTGCAATGACATCTGGGATATGAGTAGGTAGAAGCTTCTTGATTTTTGTTAGAACTTTTGTATGGACCGCCTTTTCAAATGCTTCAGAAACATTGAAATTTGTAAGAGCTTCCAGCTTCTGGTCACATTCCTTGAATTTCCGTGTGACTGCCTTTATAAAGTTGATATGTCTTATATTCCTTTTTGCCTTTTGCATCAACTTATTTGCTTTGGCTTGTAGTGAGTTTGGTTAGGGATTTATTGTAGGATAGGACGTGTTATTTGCTAGTAGAGATGAAACATGATGAGCAACACCTTCGGTAAACATTTTCTGCAATACATGGTTAGTTGCTTGCACATCTACATGTGTACCAAAGGGTACTTCAGATGCACCTGATTGAAATCTTCTTACTTCAGGATTTCCCTCTAGTTTATACACCACTGAGGTTGTGTGAGCATTAGTATACACTGGATGACTCATAAAATCTGTTAATTTGTTTTCAGGTGTTTCATCCAGCATAGTCTGAATAAAGTCCAAGGAGGAACTTGTAAACGTCGGACTTAGATAGGTGGAATTCAGTGTGTGAGTGGACTTGTTATATATGAACACTCTATATCTTGCATCATCATCATCTCCTGGTGGATTATCATCTGATAGATCCATATCGGATTCGTCAGCATCATCAGTTTCATCTGAACTTGAAGAATAAAGTATTGTATCACTGTTTGTTCCTGAATCATCATAGTGTTTTGGAGTGAGTGGCACTTGATCATTCTCCTATGACTGTTTGCTTCTTTTGCCTTAAACTTTTAAGTCTGCTTGCTTTGGATCCTTTCTGCAGGTCTAATAAAGACTGAACTGCTAGATCTTCAATTGCGAGACCTTTGAGTTTCTGTCCCCACGTAACGTACGTGTCTTGAACTGCTTTATCAACTTGTCTGTCAATTGTCAATTGACTCCTTCGATGCTGTTGAGTGTGTTGTCCTTCAATACTGACGGATTTTGTAACACCCCCAAATTGGGTCGCAGTAGAATATGGGTCTAAGAGTGTTACTTCACAGATTAATAGCACAAGATATATATGAGAACGACCATTAAAAAGTCGTTTAAAATAGATACATTGGATTTAGCAAATTGTTTGTTACAAAAGCCCGAAGCTTCACTTGTTCATTGTTCAAAATACAAAGATTCTAGTCCATAACAAATATATCTCCAAAATGTAATGCAACCAAATCTTTAATGCACATGACTTCCAAAATATGACCACTAATGTATCCCTTGTCTTGTACCTCATAGACCTACTGAGAAAACATGCTTTAAAACATCAACAATAATGTTGGTGAATTCATAAGTTTGTAAAATGTATAATAATGCAACAAATGCAAGCATCACAAAAATGTAATTATGTTTCACTAAGCTCACGACACTGAAGCTCGCCATAAATGAATTACAATATAAATTGGCAACATTGCCCGTGATGATGTTCTAACCCGCAACATCCCAAATCCAACATGGTCTGCGTTCGTTACCAGTGATAGCTAGTCACCTGAACGGGGATGTCAATCCTAAATAGATCTATTTAGGGATGGCAAAAGCACCCGAAACTGACGGGGAAAACCGAAACCCGAACCGGTTGGGTCTAGTTCGGGGGCGGGTTGACGGGTTCGGGTATTGATAAAACAATTTAGCCGAGTACGGGTTCGGTGACGGGTTCTAGTAATACCTGCCCCGATTACCCGTACCGTACCCATATCCGTTTACCCGAATTCCTACCCGCTTTATTTTTATTATAATTAATTAAAGTATATATATTATTACATATAAGTTCTTCCATTTTATTTTTTATGTAACTATTTCTATTATTTAACACTTTTGAATGTTGTACATTAATTATTCGAAAGTGCTAAATCGTGGATACGGTATTTGTTTTCTTTAACTTAAATTTTTTTAAATATATGAGGGTGTTTTGCTTTATTTTTTCGATGGATTTTAGTGTGACTTAATATTGATACTCGTTATTATTCTATAAAATATTCAATTAGGTATACTCGATACCCGCGGGGAAACCCGAAAACCGATGGATAATATTAGCCGGGTACCCAACGGGTAATGGGGCGGGTACGGGTATGGATATTATAAATGAGTGCGGGTACGGGTACACTAAAACCCGTCCAGAACCCGACCCGTTGCCATCCCTTGATCTATTCATAACATTCGCGCTTACACATCAATTGACAGTTCATGATTATGGGCTCAGAGGGTTATCGCTACTTAGGTAAACACGTAATCATAATTTAAAAATGTTCACTTGTGTTCATTTGTAAAAACCATGCATGTTTCTCACCTCAAACTTGTAAATCAGTATAAATGTAAAACGTGGGGCTATGAACTCACCTTGAGTGAATGAATCAACAATGTAAATTACAGAATGAAAATGTGTCACGTAAATGTCCGAATGCAACCTAATTAATTATAGGTCGTATGAATACTAAGTACTTTGAATAGCTAATATTGTATATAATTCTATATAGCTACATCACCATCTAATCGTCATTGAGAAATAATATTTATAAAGTTAAAATGTTTATAAATATCACTTTAGTAAAAATGACGTATCTTTCTCGTTTTAAGTCCGTTTTGTACGTTCTTTATTTCCACGCTTTTGTATTAGAAAGATGCATCAAAATATTACATTTTAATATTTTTAACTCCATGATGAACAGTAGTTTTTACTGTTCATGATTATTTATAAAATTATTTTTATTAATTTAATTATCGAAATCTCGTAAAAGTCATATCTTATTCGTTTTAACTCCGATTTTAGTGATTCTTTCGAGCACGTCTTTGTAATTAAAAGTTCTATCTAAGTAAGATATTTTCCAAAAAGTTTCTGAAATGAACAGTAGCTTATTTTTGTAAAATTACTTTTATAAAATCGCTTTTTATATATTTAATTATCATAAACTTGCAAATAGCATAACTTCTTCGTTATAACTCGGTTTTTCGAGTTCTTTATATGCCTACGATCATCATAATATGTAGTATTTTAATAAAATATAAAATAAATACATTATTTTTGAATTTAAAACAGAAAGTTTGTATAAAAGATGTATTTAATTATATAAACTTGTTTTATGTCCAATAAATTATTCCGAGTCTTTTCTTATGCTTAATACACTAACTTGTGTATATTTATAGTCCTTTATCATTTTTCCAATGATTTTGTCCAAGAATAACATGTCCTTACATTTCTTTTACTTATAAACTTAATAAATAAACTTTTATACAATTAATTTATATATACTTTTTATAAATTAACCAACACTTGTATAATGTGTATACTTTTATTCCAACATTTTTTTAACATCAATATAACATATGAACAAGTATTTCAAACCATGATCAAGAGTGAAAATCCATTTTACATTTTACATCTTATTATATTTCGTAGATGGTGATTTATTATATAAACATTATATACACATAAAATCACAAATGTAAAGAGTGTAGGGTTTTTTGATGACCTTAAGATGATGTATGATGAAGAGAAACAAGTTCTAAACCCTAGTTTAGAATCAAAACCCAAGCTTCCAAGACTAGAAAACCCTAACTTTCCAAGACACCATAATCTTGAACCTTCTTGATTAAACACTTGTAAATGCTAAACCAAGCCTTCAATACACCTTAGAATATCTTAGATATGATACTAGAATACTTTCTGGGAAAATTTGTATGGCTTATTTGTTGGTGTTGTGAGTGAGCCATGGGCCAGGGAGAACCAAGAGAGAGTTTTGTGTGAAGTTTTACTTAAGGAAATTATGTATGTGTTATCTACATGAGTTGCACCCTTTATATACTAAAATGAGCTAGTCTAAGTTACTATTAGAGTGGTTAAGACTAGTAGAAACAAAAGGAGGGAATTAAGGAAAGTCTTGATCAAGTTTACTAGTCATGGCTAGGTTACATGAGTCCTAGGCTTGTACAATGAACTTGATAAAGGTTTTTGTGTGCTTCTTGTCCCCTTGGGACTATGTTGTGTCCAAATTTATTTATTTTTTTGGGGGGGGGAAGACTAGGAAAGTCTTTGATATCTTATGTTATAATTCTAGTGATACTTGAGATTTTAGAAAGTATAGGTTAAGTATAAAGAGTATACTTGTAATATTTAGGTTTTTGGTTTGGTTCTTTTATGTATAATTCGGCTAAAATAATAAATATGGGTGAAGTTTTATAAAACTTTGGATATTGGGTATAATAATGGGTATTTGTTGAAGCGTAGATAAGTTTTGGTGGTTCCGTGAATGCCTAAATGTATTTTATCGCAAAACGTAAACACTTTACGTAACCAATAAAAATAAAATGTGAAAATTTAATAATTATCTTCCAAATAATTATTTAACACTTGATTGACGTAAACATTTAATTGTTTGATGCCCGTTTACGTTGAATGAAATTTTTTAGCTTACCGATTTAACTATATAATGAAATTTAAAAGCAACACGTACAAGACTAAAAATAAATAGTGAAATAAATGACGTCGTAAAATGACCTGAAAACACGGGGTGTTATCGTCTTCCCCCGTTAAATGAGCCTTGTCCTCAAGCTTAAGACGCGACACCTGACGATGATGCGGTTTTTATGAAGAGGTGTGGATACTTCTTCCGAAATTGATCTTCACGTTCCCATGTGAACTCAGGACCTCTCCTAGAGTTCCATCGGACCTTGACGATTGGGATACGGCTTTGCTTCAACCGCTTGACTTCACGATCCATAATTTCCACTAGTTCCTTGACAAAATAAAGCTTGTCATCAATATGAAGTTCATCCAACGGAACAGCTAATGGTTCGTCGGCATAGCACTTCTTCAAGTTGGATACATGAAATGTACTGTGAACCATGCTCAACTCTTGTGGCAGCTCAAGCTTGTAAGCAACAACCCCAACCTTAGCCAACACCTTGAAAGGTCCAACATATCTGGGGTTTAGCTTCCCCCGTTTTCCAAAACGTACTAATCCTTTCCAATGTAAAACCTTAAGCATAACTCTATCTCCAACTTGAAATTCCATTGGCTTACGCTTTAAGTCGACGTAAATATTTTGTCTCTGAATGATCTTCTCGGTTGTCTCTTGAACTATTTCTGGACCGGTGAGTTAAACTTCTCCAACCTCGGCCCAACAAACAGGTGAGCGACACTTTTGATCGTAAAGTGCTTCAAATGGTGCAGCCTTGATGCTAGCGTGATAACTATTGTTATATGAAAACTCCACTAACGGAAAATGTTTAACCCAACCATTTCTGAAGTCGATTACATAAGCATGTAACATATCCTCGAGAGTTTGGATAGTCCTCTCGCTTTGTCCGTCAGTTTGTGGATGGTATGCAGTTGTCATATCCAAATTCGTACCCAAGACCTTCTGAAGTGACCTCCTGAAATTTGATGCGAACCTAGGGTCACGATCACAAATGATTGAGATAGGTATTCCATGCCTCGTGACTACCTCTTTTAGGTACATTCTTGCCAATCTTTCTATGAGATCAGTTTCCCTCATTGGTAAGAAGATTGCAGATTTAGTAAGTCGGTCAACAATCACCCAAATGGTGTCATAACCTTGTGATGACTTAGGAAGCTTCATGACAAAATCCATAGTGATATTATCCCACTTCCATTGAGGTATCTCGGGTTATACCAACAAACCCGATGGTCTTTGGTGTTCAGCCTTGACCTTAGCACATGTCAAAAATTTGCTAACATAGGTGGCGATGTCGGCCTTCATATCGGGCCACCAATATAGCATCTTTATATCCTGATACATCTTGTCAGAACCTGGATGGATAGAATATTTGGACTTGTGGGACTCGTGCATAATCACAGTCCTCAGATCACCATAACAAGGTAACCAACTCTTTCCATTTAAGCATAAGGTTCCATCCGTACGTGGTTCTAACTTATCCTTTGGTATATCCTTCTTGATCATACCTCCTACATCTTCGTTCTTGATGTTCTCTGGTTTTTGTGCTTCGATTTGAGCTTCTAGAATTTGTTTGGGGAGATCTAACCCAATAGTCATAACTAAGGCTTGAACCCTCAGTGGGCTATCCCCCTCCTTCCTGCTCAAAGCATCAGTAACAACATTTGCTTTCCCTAGGTGATAACGAATCTCGCAATCGTAATCATTGAGAAACTCCAACCAATGACGTTGTCTCATGTTTAATTCCTTCTGATCAAGAATGTGTTGTAAATTTTTATGATTAGTGACATGGTACACTTCGTTCCATACAGATAGTGCCTCCAAATCTTTAGAGAGAACACTACTGCTCCAAGTTCCAAATCATGAGTCGTATAGTTCTTCTCATGAATTTTCAATTGGCGTGATGCATAAGTAATCACCTTCTCTCTTTGCATCAACACAGCGCCTAAACCTTTGATCGAAGCATCGCAGTATATGATAAAATCTTGCTTCCTTTAGGTAAAGCCAGAATTGGTGCACTACACAACTTCTGCTTAATCAGTTGAAACACCGCTTCTTCTTTGTCGCCCTAATCAAACTTGACCTTTTTCTGAGTAAGCTTGGTCATTGATTTGGAAATCTTTGAAAATCCTTCAATGAATCTCCGATAATACCCAGTAAGACCTAAAAATTGACGAATATCTGTTGGTGTCTTAAGAGATGCCCGATCTTTAATGGATTCTATCTTGGCGAGGTCCACGTGAATGCCTTGACTATCAATCACATGACCGAGGAACTATACTTTGGGAGTCCAAAATTCACACTTAGAAAATTTGGCATACAACTCCTCCTTCTTAAGCAACTCTAAGATTAACTTAAGGTGTTCTTAGTATTCTTGCTTGCTCTTTGAATATATCAGAATATCGTCAATAAAGACAATTACGAATTTATCTAAATATGGTTTGCACACCTGGTTCATAAGATCTATAAATACAGCCGGTGCGTTAGTCAAACCAAATGACATAACTTGAAATTCATAATGTCCATATCGAGTTATGAAAGTGATCTTTGAAATGTCTGCTTCACGAACCCTCAATTGGTGATAACCCGACCTCAGGTCGATCTTTGAGTAAACACTCGACCCTTGAAGTTGATCGAATAAATCATCAATCCTTGGGAGCGGATAACGGTTCTTCACCGTCAGTTTATTCAATTCCTGGTAATCAATGCACATCTGGAATGATCCATCCTTCTTCTTTACAAACAAGACCGGAGCTCCCCAAGGTGAGGAACTGGGTCTTATGAAACCCTTGTCGGAAAGTTCTTTCAGTTGATCCGACAATTCTTTCATTTCAGACGAGGCTAATCGATAAGGTTCCCGTTCTACAGGTGCAACACCAAGTACTAAATCGATTTGAAACTCCACTTGTCAAGTTGTTGGAATGCCCGACAAGTCCTCGGGAAATACCTTGAGAAAATCTTAAACTATTGGCACGTCCTTAAGTCGCGTCTCCTCCGACTTGTCTTCAGTCTCCTTTGTAGTAACATATGCCAAAAAGACGTGACACCCTTTTAGCATGTACTTCTGCATTTTAGTGCACAAGATGATGTTCAATCGAGTCTCGTTTCCCTGGTTTCTTCTGTCACCACGAATAATCAATGTCTCGTTTCCATAGGGAATACGAACGAGTTTCTCATCATAAATAATGACAGCATGGTACTTTACCAACCAATTCATACCAAGTATAACGTCAAAACTACCAAGTTCTATGGGTATTAAGTCTATGTTGAATGGGTGATTTAAGAAGTTTAAAGTACAACCCCGAATGATAGTGTTTATCCCAATTATTTTCCCGTCGGCTAGTTCAAAATCGTAATAATGGTCTAATGTAGTTGGTGTGATATCAACTTGGGAGCTAAATGCAGTAGACACAAAACTCCTATCGGCACCAGTATCAAATAGGATAGAAGCATAGTGGTTGTTTAGAAGGAACGTACCCGTAACGACGTTGGAGTCCGGGTTTGTCCCTGCAGTGCCCACCACATACGCTTTTGCTAAAGCATTGCCATCCCCAACTGGGTTACCTCGGTTGTTGTTCTTTAGTTTTGGGCACTCCCTCTTGAAATGTCCTTGGGTCCGCACTCAAAGCAAGTAGCTTTCTGGCCTGCTCTAGTGCCCCTTTGGTTGTTAGCAGTATTGGCATTTGCAGGACTCCTACAGTCACGGGCCAGATGGAAACTCTGTTGCACTTGTGGCATTTGGGAGCACACGGACCATCATGGTGATAGTTGCATTTAGAGCACAACGGCTTAGATCCGCCGTAAGGTTTCTTCTCACCAGGCCCTGCAGTATAAGCCCGTACCACATTATGCCTTTTGGGAGGCTGCTGTTGGTTGTAATTGTTCCTGGAAGTGTCATCAAACTTTCTCTTGTTTTCTGCCTGATGTTCAGCAAAGGTGTTGATCTTTTTGTCCATCAGTTCAGTTGCAAATTCAATTGCATCCTGCATGGTCTTTGGCTTAGATGCCATCACACTGCCATGGATCATGTTGGGTAAACCACTAACATACTTCTTAATCTCATCCGATTCTTCATGGAACATTCTTGAACACATTAGTGACAACTCCTGAAAACGTTAGTTATACTACTTATAGCCTACCACATCGGTACCTTTAACCTTCAGATTCTACATCTCAATCTCAAGCTTCTTAATCTTGCCCCTTGGGTAGTACTTGTCAGTCATCATTTTCTTCAATGTTGGGAATTATACTTTGAGTTGATTATGACAAAACATATTAAAGATGGAGGACCTACAAGACAAAGCTGGAATAACATTAATGCTAATTGAAGATTAGTCAAATAGTATTTAATGCTAATTTATAGTTTCCTAATTTTATTTTGATCTTATCTTGTCTTTTAAACCCTAACCCCTCTATTATATAAAGAGGGGAAGGCGTCTAGTATTAGTATAATTTTTGATAGATAGTCTCTCCAATGAGAGTCTAAACGCATAGAAAGCATGTGTAGTAGTTAGTAGTTAGTTTCTTTATTAATGTTTAATAAAGAAGACCTTATTAGTAACATGATTGTGTTCTCTATATTCCGCTGCGTGTTACAATCATTGTTATCATACCTTAGATGAGTCCTAATAACGATCTATGGAGTCATTATAGGAATATAGTTAGCTTATTAGTAGCTTAGTAGTATTGTAAGCCTTTGTATCTTGATCAAATACAATGAAAGGCTTAACGTTTATTAGTAACACCTTGTTCTTAACTATGATTGTTTTATTTTTTATTCCGCTGGATCATGGTTATGATATCTTAGATGAGCTAGATCGATTCTCAACATGTGGTATCAGAGCCTCGTGGCTCTCGATATCTAGGATTGTTCAAGGTTTTTGTTGGTGTCGACTTTATGAAGAAAAGATGTGTCAAAGTTTTTGTTCTGGAAGGTTTTTGGTTTAAATGTTCCTAAAAGTTTCAAAGGCTCGTATTTTGGATTATTTGTTCGAATTGGTTACGAAGAAGGTTGTTTATGACCTATTTGAAGTTGAAGTGGAATTATTTGGGTTTGTGTTTTATCATACCTTTTAGGAGGAGGTAACTTGTTCGTGCTTATAACGTTGTGACGAAGACTTGACAAATCTAGCAAAGGTGTGTGATTTTTCTTATGGTGCTCAATGCTCACATTTGCTATCACTTTAGATATGTGTCTCATAGATGAGGATTTTTTCAAGAGATTGTGATCTACTTATATTTTGGTCTTGGTATGAGTTCGACGTCGCGTGGATAAACAAGATATAAGACACAAGTTTAGGTTGTTCTACTTGAGCATCAAGTTCGTTATACTTAATTTTCTTCATCAGTAATTATTACATAGAGCCTACAGAATTAAAGATTCAAGAAATGGTTAACATATGGGTTTCAGGGGAAGCTTAATGTTAAAATGTTTAACCATTTACATGTTACATCGAGGTGAAGGTTTTTGCTACTACTAGTCATTATTACTACTGCTAGTGTGAGTGTCTACTACTCAAGTTCATTTTTCTTATTGTGCTTAATGGTGGGTAATTTGAGGAGATAGAAGGCTTGGATTAGAAGTGTAATATTGGTTCGTGGTTGTGAAGATCGAAGTTGCATACTTTAGTCCCCGATTTGATGATGACAAAAAGGGGAAGAAGATTTGATGATTTGCAACTTGTAGATCCTTGGTAGCTTAAGGGGAAGTTTTCATTCGTATATTAACTTCAGGGGAAGTTCGTGCTTATTTGGTTTTGTCATTATCAACTAGGGGAAGATTGTTGGGAATTATATTTGAGTTGATAAGACAAAACACGAATGAAACAAGATGGAAACAAAAGGACCAAAGTCGTCATTGTGGGATTCTACAAGATGTAGAAGAAAATAAAGATTTGGTCAAAAAGAGATAAAGATGAAGAGATAAAGATTTGGTCAAACTCATTAATATCTTTTAAATAGTTTCCATGTAAAGCCTTGACCATAACATTGTTGTTCTCATTTGTTATTCCGCTGCGTGATCAATGTTATGATATCCTAGATGGGCAAAACGATCTATGAAGCCTACAATCAGGTTTCTACAATTCAGAACAGTGAAAAACTAAATAATAACTTCTATTAATCTGCTTTTGAATGATTACAGATTACTAACTATTGAGATATGATTTTGCTATGAGATATCTTGAGGTCATGTCTAACTATGCCAAGAGGGATCCTTTTATAGACTAAGGATAAACCCTAACAGGCTTACAATACTATTAATACTTTCCTAAGTATTATACATTAATGCTTTTAATGCTTTCCATAATATGTAGTCAAATGTATTAAATACAATGACTAAGTATTTAATACTTTCCTTTGTAACTTCTCAATCAACATTAATCTTGAGTCATAATCTTCTCATCAGCATTAATCTTAAGTCACAATCTTCTAATCAGCATTTATCTTTTCAATCAGCATTAATTATCATTATGATTCATTTACTTCTTGGTAATTGTAGTTATCTGTTTGGTTATATTACTTTGACCATAAGAATGCCAAATATGATTCTCGCTCACCATGACCAGTGGGACAAAATCCATGTCACTATAAAGGCTGGGATTTGCGAGATAATTGAGGATTAGATGATCATTCAATCCTTGCTTTCACATTAAGCAGAATAAGTGAATCATTAAGTTAATTAATAAGTAATTAGGACCGTATCTCCTTCTCTTCTTTCATACCTAGTTCATTTCAATTAACGTTTTATTCTTTTCATCAAAACAACTTTTAAAACGTGACAACCAAATCAAACTCAGATTTGTAACCGCCTTTTAGCTCTTGGGATGACCTCGGATCTACCAAAACTACACTACTCACGATCGGGTTCTCTGCCCGTTAGTGCATTTGTAAGGTGAAACGAGTTTTATAAATTTAAAACTTGGTAAATAATTATTTAAAAGAAAATACACATCAAGTTTTTGGTGTCGCTGCCGGGGAGTTAATTAGGTTTTAAATTTGATTTTTGTATATATTTTTCAGTATTTGTTTCCTTGTAATAGCACAATCTACTGTTGTCTCTTGTTTGATTTTCAGGAAACATGGAAATGGAGCCTGCCATTGAGAACATGACGATAAGCAAGTACATTGAGTATGAAGCTGCGAAAGAAAGGAGATTATGGGACGATGTTCGATCCAGAAGAAGTCCAATAAATTATAATAAGGTGGATGTTGACTCTTTTCACCAAAATAAGAGTAAGACTTTTAGCTATCCGTACTTTCATAACTTAACTCCTCCACACCCTTGTTTCCTACCAATTCAACCTTATCCTAATAATTATTTTGTATCTACTAATGGAACAATGATGTAGACATTGAAAATATGACTATTGTAGAATATAATCTATACATTGCTAAACAAGGCCTAGGAATGAATCCACTCAGTAATCACTCCTATGGTTTCATACTCTAATTTTTCGCTCAACCACCACACACACCTAATACTAGTAAGAAAGATTCTGACTTTGATAAAATCTTGGATGACTTATTTAGAACGGGAGCCAAAAACATGAAGCGAATGAGGCATGATATAGTTTAGGATAGTATTTGGGAACAGGATGATGATTCGAAGGAGGATCAGGAGGAAGATGGTGATGATGGGGATACTTTTGATATGTGGGATATTACGGTCGAGGACGCAGAATGGATTAGGCAACTTTTTAACGTCCCTGATGAAATCGATGAAATAGTACAACCTTTGATCCTAGAACTCATTCACTCCACACCACCTAATGATGATTATGTAGCATCGGCTACTAAATTAATTTTGGACGAACTTTTAGAAGTATTCGGGGACGAGATCTTGAATGTAACCATGGTTAACGAGGAAGCTAATTTTAATCCTACTAAGGATTTAGAAGAGCTTGAAAGACTTCTCGCTAAGGAACCTCAATCAAATTTTATGGAAATACAGGTGCATTCAGTTATCATAAATACCAAGCCTTTCATTCATACTCAACTAATGAGTCCCTTATATGGAGTGTTCAAAACATCTAAACCTTGTAAGGTAGATAGGGACATTATATCTCCTGGAAGGTATGCCTTCTATTCATCATTTCCCTATCCTGTAGCATACTTACACCCTAAGGGTGTCTAATGCTACTTCCACCCATACTTAATCCAAAGTGATGGGATGGACACCCAATTACCTAGTAAATAAGGGTGGAGTCAAGCTAGAGACTCAAACAAAAACAAGCGCTTCATGGGAGGCACCCCATGCCTATCTTTTAATTTATATTTTGTCTTATTTTATTTCAATTTTTTTGCATATTAGTTAGTTTGTATGTTCCTTACTTGGTTTTGCGGGGGTATAACAACGAGGAGAAAAATTTCGAGGTCACTTCGACTCGTAATTATGTGGTTAGATTGCTGCCACTGGCAGTAATTACGATGTAACAATCTTAGTTATGCCGTAATCATTAAAGTTGTGGCGTAATCCTTCCTATGTTACGGCGTAACTAAACTTAATCAAAAAATTTAAAATGGTCATCCACATGATTACGGCGTAACCCAATCCTTGGTTACGCCATAATTCCTTCCTGCAAATCATTAAATCATTTGAAATTTTACAAAATCATATATATTGATAAATGAATTTTATGGGTATATTCTCTAGAAACCCTCACGAGAATTTACTCGTCCACTTGGGCCACCAAGTGGTTTAAAAGGCTTGTTGCATACGCTAAATGCAACAGAATCTATGAAAGTAATTAGATTGTATTCTTGTATATTTTGTACATTTGTATCTTTCTTTTTTGCCCGGATTATCTTTGGTACTGGTTTTCTCGACTATACAGGTTAAGCAAACAATATACTTGGCTACAGGGACGCATGTGAAATCCGGATTAGTTTGATACCATATTAATGATGATGATGGGATGATTGCTCGAGGAAGCAGACTTGGAGCATCGCTTAGAGCATGCTGTCTCTTCATCATACCGCAATTCCAGAGAATTTTCTTGTTCTAACTCTACTCTTTTCTTTATATTTCATTTCCTTAATGTACAATAGGGACATTGTACAAATCAAGTGGGGGATGGGAGTAGAATTATCACTTGACCTATGTTTGCCTTTGATTTTCTAGTTTTCTTTTAAAAATTGTGCCAATTTAAAAAATTTTGACAAGTTTTTCTTAAATAAACTAGAATCAATCTTTGCCGAATGCACACTGTTGATCCTAATGAATAGATCTTTAACTCCTTAGCTTGTAAGGTTTAGTACCCTTGGATAAATCCAAAAATACTAAGAATGAAACTTTGATTGAATGATATAAACTATGCGGAATCTAGTTTATACCACTAAGAAGTATATTCAATGAAACAGTGAATTATGGTTTACATAAAGATATAATCAACACAACACTCTTCAATATATTAATACGATTACTCTAACTTAGTGATAGGGTTTACAACCTTGAAGCTACGAATTCTATGAAAACTGTGATGGAAAACGTAAAAAAACTGATATCTCATTCTATACCCTAGGACCTTCTTTTATACATCAAGGAGTCCTACAAGGTTTACAATACCTTCCTAAATTATCATAATCTTCTCTATAATTACACACAATTTCCTAATCAAATAAGTTATACATATCTTTTACAAATATAACTTAATACTTATCTTCGTAAGTATTCTTGTTCTCCACTCAAACTTTATCTCTTTACTCCGTCTTTATCCCTTGGCAGCAGTAAGTCTTCAAGCAATTGTAATTCAGCAGCAGTTGTATCTTTATAACTAACAGCACAAACTGAGCATAAGCAGTAGTAACTACCAGCAGTACTAACTTTACTCTAATAGTTGTAACTTTACTCTAGCAGCACTAAGTTACACTAACAGTACTAAGTTACACTAACAGTAGTAACTTTTGTACTAGCAACACTAACAACTTAGCATATTTTCAGTCTTCAACTCTGAGCAGTCTTAACTTCTACTGGCAGTAGTAACTCCATACTAACAGTACTAATATTATACTAATAGCACCAAGGCGTAATTGTTTAAACCAACCTTGCCAATCTGTATACGAATTAAAAGAGTGAAAATCCAAGTCCCACCAACGACATACTAACCTTGTCACATCTCTCGCCAAGCAGCAACGAAAAAATAAATGAGAAGAATCTTCTGGTTCTCCGTCACAAATCGGGCAAGATAAGGAATCGATCAAGATGTTTCTCCTGACTAAATTCGAACGTGTAGGAAGACGATCTTGGAGAGCCTTCCAAACAAAAACATTAACTTTAATCGGGATACATTTAATCCAACGCGTAGGCGTATCAGCTTTAGGAAGAAAGGTCTCGTCAAGCAAGTTTCGAACATCTTTGACACGAAAAACACCATCTCCATTCAAATCTCAAACCCACCTATCCTCCGAATTAGATAACAGAGATTTGACGTTAGTCGAAAGGTATGAAATATTGTTGAAAGTGGTTTTTGGAATAAAGCCTATGACTTTGGAAAACGAATATATACGAACGGGTCATGCCGGAATTTTATAAAATCTTTATACTTAGAAATATTTTAAACACCTATTATCCTAAATCTTGACAAAATGACGAAATTACATTACTTTATAATAAATAAATATTTATTATACTAAAACATGATAAATAAACTAAACTACATACTTTTATGTAAATTATTAAGTATTTTCTTAACAACGATAAAAAGACAAATAATAAATATTATTATTTTAATACCCGACAAAAAGACGAAAAATATATTTTATAAACTTTATAAAGTAAAAAAATTTATTACAGAATATCATATTTAAAACGTGAAAACATTTATATTAATGATGTCTTAGTTTATTATTTTGGGTTACCGAGTAAACTATCAAAACTTATTTATTTTGTTTATTTCCTATTACATCATATGTATTTATGCTAATTTTCGTAATACGTTTTATCGAGTTAAGAACACTACAACAACCACACAACCATTGTTACCAAAACTTTTCTCAAATCAAAAGTACAACTACGCTTAAGAACTCTTATGCATTACTATAATTTCACGTCGTGTCAACTCTGAACCAAACCGATTTCCCTAGGTCGTGACCGGGTACAGTTGTACACCGCCGTGTGATAATTCGTTTTCGGCTGCTTTAGTTCATTTTACTGTGAGTTCATAGCCCCACTCTTTTACTACTTTTCGTACGTTTTATAAATTGGGGTGACATTATTGCTTGATTTTAAAACTGGACACAACAATTTTACCTTACCTTTACCTATTTATGTGTTGCCTAAGTTTGCGTACAAACCCACTATTGCTCGAATTACCAATGTGAAAGCGAACAAGCTCTTAATGTCAGTGCAGGTACTCTCTTAAGTACAGGTACATCGTTCAATCCTACAGAGGAAGGACTCAGAGTTTGGTTGCGAAAAAGAAAGATATCTCAGAAAACAGGGCTTCAAGGAATTTTGATCTGATGATCACAAAATGATGTTTGAACACAGCAGTTCAAGCCTCGGTCATCAATGTCAAATGACGTTTGAACACAGCAGTTCAAGCCTCGGTCATCAATGTCAAATGACGTTTGAACACAGCAGTTCAAGCCTCGGTCGTCAATGTCAAATGGCGTCTGCTGAAAATAACACTTCAGGCCCCGTTCCTCAATGTTCAAATGATGTCTGTTCACATCAGTTCAGGCCTCGTTCTTCATCAAATGACTTCTGATCATAACCGTTCAGAACTCGGAATTCAAGACCACAGCAATGAACAGTCAAGTTCAAAGCTGGTTCCAAAAGTTGTTCCTTAAGCAAACAAGACAGCTACATCACGACAAGAGTTGGAATTACTATTCCACCATCATATAGCAATGCTGAGGACAACAGGTAAATAAATACAAAATCAGAAAATCAGAAAATTTCCAAAAAGATTCTTCTCGACATGTCTCTTGGAATCGATAACATTTACGTGCTTAGAAATGTCGATTAACATTGACACGGGTGTGTAAATGAAGTTCGAGCGAGAGTTGCAAATAGTTTCAAAACATGTCATTTCTAATTTTCTAAATGGCTTATGTGCAAATGTCAGTACATAACCCGGACTTCAAATAAAGGAAGGTTTATAACTTATCCTCACAACGAGAAAATTAACGTTTCTCGGTCTTGAGCTGTTCTTACAAGACATTCAATGTTTTTAGCTCAAGAAAAAGGATAGTGTACGTTTCAGTGCGCTTACCCTTACCGTTAGAAGAGAAGTCCTCTAACATCTGGTTTTTCAAAAAGTTGAACACAATTTTTCAAGAATTTCTCGATGACAATTCATAATCTTTCAAAATTGTGTGTTCAACACTCCAACCCTCACAATGTTTTCAAAAGACAACAATTTTTCAATTGGTCCTATTTTTGAGGGGGAGTTTTTCGAAAAACAAAGTTTTAATGTTCTTGGATACATCATCAACGACCATTCTTATGTATTCAAAACATTATCAAAATGTTCCAAACCATTCATGCTGACCATATTTTCTCCCACAGATTTTTCAAGACATATTTTAATCATAAGGTATTTCAAAAACTAAGTGTTTATTATTTAAAATAAGGGGAGAAAATGTAATTAAAATATGATCTATTCGACTCAATGTGCTGAAGAAAAGGTTTTATGGTTCGATCTTATACCCAACAACATCTTAATTTCACGACGAATCTGAAGTCATAAGGTGGTTAGGTTAGGAATCAATCCTATGATCCAACCAGAACCGGAGGATCTACCCAAGGATAATCCAAAGTTAGAAATAACAGTCCTTAGGTATGATTGGAGATGAATGTATATGGGAATAATGCTGACTAAGATTGAGCTAACACTGGAACAATCACAACAAGGTGTTAGTAATGACGTCTTGGTAAGCATTGAAGGCGTTGAAGAATGAAAAAGAAATGTATGGATAAAGGGTCTAAAGAAAGAAGCCCTCCACACAACTTAAGGCAGAAACCGGGTCAATACATATGCTGTCAGAATCACAAGTTGATTGCTGACATTGAAAATGACATCATGGACCCAGTGATGCAATGCACAACCCTTCCCAGCCATTCGGGTTTCTCTCAACAGAAACTTGTCTCATTTGTCACGGAGATACACACGTTATCTATTGACATCTCATTCTGAGATCGTTGATATTGAATAGGTGGCAATCTGCTCAAGCCTCCGAGTACTAAAACCAAAATGCACTAATCGAGTCTAGAGCCAAGAGATCAATAAAAATCTCGTAGGAACACATTTCATTTCAAACACTTATTGAACATCATCAAGTTCACAGCAGTTACAAAATTCCCTATGCCAATATCCTTGTGATATTTGCCAGAACATCCGAGTGATACTAATGTATTCACAATGAAGATGGAAATCCTGCTTGAGCCAGCATCAAACAAGCTCTTGGTAGGTGACTTGCGAGATTCTATATGAATCAAACTTGTGAAAACTGGATATCGATTTGGTCCAGTAAATGAATTGACGGTTGATGAATTTTGATAAAAGCTAAAAACTACCGATGTATTACAAAAATGCTTTTACAAGTAATACATCGATTGATTTTTAAATCAATTTTCTTAATTATCACTAACGTAAACCTGCAGGTTAAAATGGTGGTGACGGTATCCCAATCAACCAAAGTCGATTCATCACCACATAATACATGCCATTCTACAAAGATAAGCATCCATGAAAGCTCAAGATTTAAAGACAAAGACTTCCGCAAACTCTGATTTGAAGCTTTCAAGATTAGGCAAAATATGAGAATGTTGGTAAAAGACACAAGATCGCAAGATGGCAAAGACGATAAAGACAATGACAAAGGCTCAAAGTCAAGATCGCAAAGCATGAAGGAATAAGCCTACAACAAATAACAAAGAGAAAGACCAAGACCACATGAGCTTAACGACAAAAGCAATCTCATTGATCTCATGAAGGAGTGTCATCAATGAACTCACTTCGGGGGAGATTGTTAGCCTCAAAATATTGAGCCGAACTAGAAGTTCGTTCATTACGTGTACGAGTCTCGGTCATTTAATTAGTTAATGTTGTAATAGTATAATATCGGGAATCGAGCTCGATAGTTAATCTAATATTGTATATGTTTCGGGTTTAATCCCAAGCAAAACCCGAGCCCGGGTCCTAGTTAAATATCCCGCGCGTCATTTAACGCGACGGGATATATAAACTCTTTTCTATTTAGAAAAGAGTTAGTTGTTTCATTTTAAATAATTTTCCTTTTCATATTTTCTCTCATCTCTCTCTCTCTTTCTCTATTCTTTCTCTCTCTACAAAACAACTCACTCTCTTTCTCTTTTCTAGATCAAATTCGTGTATGATATATATGTTATGAAGTGTTAACGGGATCCTACACCTGTCGACGGAGGAGACGATGCCGATGATAAGGATGAGTCATCTGATGATGACGAGGATGATGATGTTGATATTGAGGAGGATGAGGAGGAGGAGGAGCACCTAGCTCCTGCCGACTCTACAGCTGTTGCTTTACCAGCTGTTGATCATGCCCCATCTGCTGAGGAGACTGAGCCATTTGAGACCGACGAGTCTGCAGCCACGCCACCACCACATCCTGCATACCGGGTTACTGCTAGCATATCGATTTGAGATGAGCCACCTACACCATTTTGGTCTAATACAGAGGTTGCCAGACTCCTTGTAATACCTACTCCACCACCATCACCACTTTCCCTATGGTCATCACCACTGCCTCAGATTCCTTCTCCACCACTACCCCTGATACTATCACCATTACCTGTATCATCTCCACCACCTGCTAGTCCTACTTATCCATTGGGATACAGAGCTGCCATGATCCGGCTGAGAGCCGAGGCACCGTCTACTTCCCATTCACCACCGCCACATATCATACTCTCCCACACCAGAGCAGATACACCTCCATCAGGGACACCACCACTCTTACCCATACCGCTACCTACTTCATCACCATCTTTGCTGCTACCCTTTGTTGACCATGGAGCGGACAGGCCCGAGTTTTGCTTACCACCCTTGGAAAGTTTAGTGTTTTTGCATTGGTCCTAGGTACGAGTCAGAGAGAGCTCGTACTTCTGCTACGCGCTAGACCGACTTGAGGTTTTAGGGCAGATTATGGTTTGTTGCCACCAATAGATAGGGAGATTAGGCCGTGAAACTATAGAAGATGTCGTTATGGGATCACAACACTTGGGATGAGATGCTGGTAGACATGCCAGGGGCACCAGTGACTGATGACATAGAGTTGGGTCGACGAATGACAGAGTTTGCCACTAGGGTTAGGCAAGACACATACGAGATCTATGTGAGGTTGGATGATGAGCAGACTAAGCGACAGCTGATGGCTGGTCAGCTCAACATGTTGTATAGGGATAGGCGTGCACATGCTCGTACAACTCTACTGATGGAGAGAGAGGCTAGGATGTCTCGAGAGGCTTGGGGATGATCCATGGACGCTAGTGATCTTGCACGTTCAGAGGTTATGTCACTGTGTACTACTGTATTAGGTCAGCAGGCAATGAAGTACAGAGGTTGCAGGCACGGACCGATAGGAACAGGAGACATCAAGAGTTGCTGGCAGCGGGGAACCCAAACAGAAGGGGAACCCCCAGGGCCCCCAAAAACAAAAAAATTAGTTTTTTTTATCAAAATTGAGGCACATAAGCTGCTGAAGAGACTTCAAATCCCAATTTTTGATTTTTGACAGAGTTCGAGAGTCAGTTGGACCCGCTAAGGGTCCGACACAGCCCGATGCACCAGAGGAGGCTGGTAGCAGTTCATAGATCATGTTATGGCTAGTTATTTAGTACAACCTACTAAGTATTATGGGTAACTCCTGGCTAGTATGGCTTTAGGTTGTATATTTTTGTAACCTAATCGTTGTGATTATTTTGTATCTGAACCAATCATGTATGTTTTCCAATTATATATGGAATGGTGGTATTATGTCATGTCTATAATCAAATTTGTTACGAATGAATGTCGATTTAGCTACACCATTGTTAACTTCAATTCAGTTGTATATTTCACTGTGTGTTGTGATCTCTCTTTACTTATTGTGTATATGTCACATCATGGTTATGATTTTGAAAAATCTAACGGGTATTATATTTTCTTGTGATTGAATAAAATGGCACCAAAAAGATCCACGAGGTCAAACACAGCCCCAGAAACAACCAACACCACATATGTCACTGATGCCCAGCTTCAGGCAATGACTGACCAAGGCGTTACTGCCGCTTTGGCAGCACGTTATGCTGACAGAAATACGAATGGTGATGATAGCCATAATTCGGGAACGGGTGTTAAAAGGAACAAGAACGGACTAACCAGTGGGGGAATTACTTCTCTGACTTTCTCAAAAATGTCAACCATTAAACTTCAAAGGCACGGAAGGAGTTGCCGGTCTATCTCAATTGCAAATATGAGTAGTGTTAGCATCTTAACTCATAATTAACGGTGATTTCGTTTTAAGCTTGGTTTGGAATAAGTGAAAAGTCGGGAACGATGAATTTATCCTTTTTGGGGCATTCTCGGATCGAAATGCATCTTGTTCTATGATCCCTTAAAGTTATTAAATAACGAAAGTCAAAACGTTCTAGTTAGTTGATTAATGAAAAATGAAAAATACAAAAAGATGTGTAGGAATAGGTGTATATATAAAAAATGGTAAAGACGGGGATTTTCAAAACTTATGAGTCTTTAACTCCCTTGATGAACACTTAGCTACTTTTCGAGGTTATTAGTCGAGGGTGATTGAGATTCTTAGTTTTCTAAATGCTTACTTCATAGCATTGCGTGAGGACACGGCAATACCTTAGTATGGGGGATTTTGGTATGTGTTTAATTACACACACCTTTTACCTTTAAAAACAAGTTAAAATAACCAAAAACGGACTTAAAATGCCAAAAATATGCTTGTTTTGCTAATTGTGTTGTGCAGGAACGGATATCTAAGAAAAGGACGAAAAACGAAGCCAAAACGACAAAACCGGACACGGAATGGAAAAGCGTGGAAAAGACAAAGTCAAGACAAAGCCCAAGTGTGAAAAAGTCAACCAAAGTCAACCCCGACAAATCCAAAGTCAAAAAGTGAAGAAAAATAAGCTTAGGGGCCAAAATTGCCAAGTCCCTAACTTATTTAATGAAGGAAATGAAGATAATACTTGTAAGGGACTTAAACTGCCAACTCTCCAAAGATATACCACATGGGCCATTTCTGCCAACCCTAGAAAGTTATACACCACAAGGACTTGTGGTGAAATAACCTTTATAACCTTTGGGGACCTTTTCTGTCAACTCCCCAAACATTTATAAACACAAGGACGAAATTTGAAAAAGAGATATAACCCTTGAGGGGCCATTTGTGACAAACCCCCAAACCCTCACCCCGTTTTTGAAGTACTGTACATCTTCTTGACTCATTTCCCGCCAAACTCATAAACCCCACATCCTGTCCCTTTCCACCTCGTTGACCTCCCCATATCCCTCCAAACCCTTCACTCTCTTAAGTCCCACCCCCCACATGGGTCAATGAACACGCTGGCAATCCTGTGGAATACCATTGGCCAATGATAATGAAGAGTTGAGATCACTTTGTGTGGGCAGCAAGCATAACCAAGGGCCAGGATTAGACTTTGGAGTCCACTCTCACAACAAACACAAAGAGCTATTTTGTCTACAAAGAAGCACACAAGGAAGAGGACAAGAAGAGAAGACAAAAGTCCAAACCCTAGCTTATTTTGCTATAAAGTCTTTTGTAAGCCCTTGAGGCAAAGGAGTTAGTTTTTAGTAGTTTTTAGCTCAGTTTCAGTTTTTAACTTAGTTTGCTTTTATACACTTGTACTCTTTCTTAGTTTAATGAAAATTCAGCTTAACTTTCACATTGTGTTCTAAGTTACTTATGTTTCCTTAAAAATCATATAAGCTCTTAATATAAGCCATCTTTAATCTGTTTTTAAAAGCTTTGATACAAAAATTTAAGAAAAATTAAAAGAAAAAAAAAGTCACTGTTTGATAAGCTAAAGGATGAATGAGCAAAAATGGATGGCTCATTGGGAAGTTTAGTATAGCTTATTTATAAGCTAAGGGGTAGGATTAGAGCTTATTTAGGTTTCACATAATCCTGTTTTGAGCAAGGATCAAGGTATACTCCTTTTTAAATTTTTGCTTAAAAGTTACTGTAGCATTGCTTATTTTCAGCTTATTGATGACTTTTTGTGCTTATTTGTGTTTAGTTATGCTTAAGAATGCCTTTTAGTTGCTCTTGTATCATTTACTTGTCAATTGCCTAAAAACTGTCTAGTTAGCTTATTTCTACTGTTAGCTTATGAGCTTCTTTTTCAAGTGCTTATTTGTTTTTGCTTTTCACTTTTTATTATTTAATATTGCATGATTAGTAATTGTCTTTAAAATTTTGAGCTTAAATCAGTTTTTATAAGTTTAAAAATCCGTTTTTAAATTATAAAGGGGTGTTTGGGTTAAGCCCAAAATGGGTCAAAATGGGATGGTTATGGGTTGGTGTCACTTGGCCACCTTTGGCTAAGTGCATTTAGCTCATTTGAGCTTGTTTTTCTAAAAGCCATAAGCAAAAAGTGTAATTTAAGTTTTATCAAAGATTGCTAAAAAAATGGTTAAGTCAAAAGCCACTTTACACAGCTTATTTGATTAAGCTGAGTAAAGGTCTTTCATATCTTTGTTTTGAGTCCTCATTTGAGTGTCTAAACAAGTCCTTAAAAGTGTTTTGAGTCATTCTTTTACCTAAGTCAAAACTGCCAAAAATTTGGTGTCACCTTTTAAAAGAAAAAGCTCTTTTTCAAAAGCTAAAATCAGCAGGTTTAATATGTTTTTAGAAAATGAAGTTTTGAATATAAGCTCTTAATAAGCCTTTCTCAATCTGTCTTAACTTTATTTTTCATTTTGAGCTTATTTGACAGCTTATTTTAAGCTGTCAATTTAAGCCCCCATTTTTTGTTCATTTGCCCTGGTGCAAAAGCTTAATTTCAAACCCATTTTTCTTGGCTTAATTGTGTTCATTAGTTTAAGTCTTTTGCACTTTTAGAAAGCCCATAAGCTAGTGTTCAAGGCCCTATAAGCTTAAGCCTTAAGTCACCCTCTAGGTAGCTTAAAATTGAAGCTTAAATTAGGACCTTGACTGTTTTAGTTAGTGTAGTAGAGTAAATAGCTTAATTTCACTTCTCTGCTTATTTTGCTTATTAGTGGTTGATTTTAGCTTCTTCTTGCTTATTAGTTCCCATTGTTGCCTGTGCTAGCTTATTTGTCCTTTCCCATTGCTTATTGTGTGTTTAAAGTCCTCATCAAAAAGCCATATTTTTGCCTAGTAGTACTAACTCTTAAGTTAGTACTGCTGAGTGTTTCAGCCAATTTCTGGCTTATTGGGCTTATTTCATTTGCTTA